>JAOXNX010000035.1:19183421-19197021 GCA_028566075.1 Solidago caesia
AGTTTTTAATATATTTTTAAAGTTTTATTACATATAATTTCAAAAATAATTATGTTTATATATAAAATCCCAATCCGAGTACTCCCCGAGTCGAGTCCGGGTCTCCAAAAACTCTTGACTTCCCCCTCACCGAGTCGAGTCCGAGTCACGAGTTCTCCAACCTTGATTAATAGAAACAAGTCAAGTACTTGCGTCAACGTGTCTTTCCGAACTCCATGTATGGCTTATAACGATTAAAAGTTGTATAAATAAAAGCCACTAGCAAGCTGCTAGTAAACCAATGTACAATTACAAATCCAAAAATAAAACAATACAACACTATCAAGCTTTAACTGCAAGAACTACTAAAAAGATAGAAAAAACTCGTATAATAAATAGTTATTATGAAGGTATAATAAATAGTTATTGTGAAGGTATAATAAATAGTTATAGAGTTTTTGTTAATAAGACGTGTTTCGAATTGCACACCAGCTTACCATACTATGGTGAGTGACACTCAGGGTAGACTATATTGTTTTAATCGCACATCCGCTACCGCAAAGTAACATCTCCAATGAAAAACCCCACATGAATGTCAGTTAAAGTCGAACCCATGACCTGTGAGAAAATTCTAATTTCATCCGCCAACTATACTTTGCAAAATAATATATCATATATGTGTACACTGTGGTCTAACTGGAGTTCATCTCCACGCATTGTGGGCACCATGTTGTAGTTGTATTCTAAAATGTTGGATTAACAAAATTGATGTATCTTGAAAGAATATTTCTTTTAATATGTTGTACAGTTGTTAAGCGAATAAGGATTCACAACTTAAATGGATCATAAGAGCATCTACTTATAACCCGTTTGGGGTGCCGCCATTTTGGCTTGCAGGACTTTTTTGTAATATAAAAATGTCCATGTATATATATAGATACTAGTTTTTAGGCCTGTTCGATGCACGGATAATTTCAAACGAAATAATTTATAACTTTTGTTTCAATATGTGGTGTTGTTATCCCAAATTAAAGAATACTTTACATGAATTTAATTTATTCAAGCCAAAAAACAACTATAGTATATAACAAAAAATTTAAAATAGAATGACGATAAAATAGAATGCATAAAATTCCAAAAAAATGAATACTTAGAATGGAGACAAAATAGTGTTTTGAACAATTAAGGTTGTCAGAGACCCTGAAGAACTTCTTTATATACAACATTCGTCGTATGTTTTGTTGGATGACCTTCTTCATCACAAATAAGCACCTTGAGACCTTGTTTACTCTTGAATCTAGACAATGCAACGATTGTCCCTGACTTTTGTTAATAGTCATTGCAAAACAAACCGAAAGAGGAAACTGTCGTCGTTAAAATTGAAAAGGCATTTTCTTATCAGAACTTGTCAATTTCATACGGGGAATATAGGTGATATGGCCAACATGACTTCCAGAAATAACAGTTGCCTCAATAACATGTTCACAGAGACGTTTTACCTGCAATCGAGTACCATTGCAAAGACCTTGTCGTTGATCAACATTTCTAAGCAACATGACAGGCGCACCTTCTCTCAAAGTTAGTTTATGATTCGGAAGACCAGAAATTTTTATTCGGTTTAGAAAGTCCGGAGAGTATAAGTCTGGGCTCATATTTGGATTTAAATCAGCCTGACAAATAGTATCAGAACTTAGGTAAACCCTCTCGGTACCAGGAAGAGTATTCAACATCCTATCATTAATAAGGTTGACAATTTCATGTGTCGGTGCAAGTATTGCCCTGTCTTCAAAGTAGTTCTTCTCATACAACCGAGCAATGTAATCAGGATATATGCACTTGATAATATCACTTACCGGGTCTTGATCCGAATTAATAAGAAGGTCTTCTGGTATGGGTATGTCAACCTCACCATCATTAGGTTCACAAAGACGACCATTACCAACTTTAAGAATCCAATCAGCAAACTCTTTAATCTCTTCTTGTTGTTTTCGGTTTGAACCTTGTTGTAGTCTCATGTTAACTGTAAGTTTGAGTACAGTACAATACTGCCATATATATGAAGATGTGAGTGACGCATTTACAATTTCACTCCTTGAACCACCTGGTACAACAGGAAGAATCTGACGAAAATCACCACCGAAAACAATCACCTTTCCACCAAATGGCATGTTGTTTTTAAGTATGTCTCTAAATGTTCTATCAAGAGACTCGAAAGAGTGCCTATGGATCATAGGAGCTTCGTCCCAAATAATTAGGCTTGTTTGCATAACCAACTCAGCCAACCAACTACCGGGCAATATATGACAAACAGAATCTTCGTTGACATTAATTGGAATGGCAAACCTTGAATGAGCAGTTCTGCCACCATTGAGCAGGAGAGAAGCAATACCACTCGAAGCAACATTGAGGACAATTTTTCCTTTAGACCTTAGTGCAGCTGATAAAGTTTTCCAAACAAAGGTTTTCCCGGTTCCTCCATATCCGTATAGAAAAAATACACCACCATTTTTTTCATGGACCGCATTCAATATCGTATCATAAACTTGTTTCTGTTCAGATGTTAACAACTTACAAAGTCGGTCATGCTCAGCTGTCATTACAGACCTACGGTAAGACAATTCGTCTTGGATAAGTCGGTTCATGGAACCCTCAAACAACTCAGAGTCAGTAGGGAATGGCATATGTTCGAAGTTTCTGAGTGATGTCCCATTGCTTTGCAATACATTTTCTATCTCCTTGAGAGCTAAGTTCAGCAACTGATCAACATCAAGCACCATGTCTACATATATAAAATAATAGTATCAATTAATACTTGCGATAAAGTACATTTCAGATGAAGAATCTTGCAATACTTATTTCACATATCTACAAATATCAATGGGCATAACATATAAAAAAATACAACATGGATTCATTGGTTTTGTACAGTAGTATGTATGTAATAAAGGATGTGCTGATATGTGATGCCATCGGGAACTTTATATAGCGTTCCAGTAAAGAAGGAAAATCGTCCAGGGCCTTAAGTAAATGGGTCAAATTTGCTATCTCTTTTTTTAATGTGTATTGTCCATTTTCTTAAAAACCTTTTGGATCAAGTACCTGATCATATATAAACATTTATGAAATTAGTGAACGTATACCACCATGTCTACATATATAAAAAAAATTAACAGCGTCAAGTAACTTAGAACTTGGAGCAAACTATTATAGAATAATATTTGATAAGTAATGTATAAAATGATACCTGGCCAATTATGGATTAAACGTGCTTTGTGAAGAATTCCATCGGTAAGAAGGTCTTTAGTCTCATTCCACACATTTTGAGGTTCTGTGAGACTATCGGTGATAATCATGGTGGCAAACAAAGTTCTAAGATAACCTCCTGAAGCATATTCACTTGCTTCTTTAATGGCTTCAATGTATTCTCTGTCATCATCTAGTAAACCAAGAGCAAAGCAAGCATCCTTGTATTCTTTGTGCACCTTGCCGTTGACAGTTTTAATATCATCATAACATGTGGGTCCCTTGACCTTGTTTAAAAGAATGCGAAGAAAATAAAGAGGACCTGCAGCTGGAGAACAATGATGAAGTCTTCCAACGCTCTTCGGGCCTTTCCTCGGTGTCCATTTATTTAACTCACCATTCCACACAAAAGATTCTGGAAATTCAACGTAGGACAATTCACGTGCATGAGGGTAATTTTTATTCGCTTCAAACCAACCCAGAAACATAGAAGCATTAACAGATGGTTTACGAACAGCTTGTTCAAGGCCAATGTCTTCATCCCATGTAACACTCTGTTGTCCCTCACAATGATAGGGAAGTCTCATTACAGCCGGCTTTCGATAATGAATATCAAAAGCAAAAATCCTCCATACAGACTCACATGAAGAAATGTAGCGACAGTCATAGAACAGGTTAATTTCATCAACATCAGATTTACTAACACCAAGTGTTGCTCTATCATTTCCCTTGTTGATGTACTTAAACAAATACTTTATAGAACCGACTTGGTTACACCACTCGACGTTGATATGGGCCTCATATCTTTTCAAAAGGAAAGGATTGTAACCCACAACATGTCTATTGTCCAAGGGAATTTTACCTTTGTAATATACTCTTCCATCATTCCGCCTTTTGTAGATGGGATAGCCATCATCATCAATTCGGGTTTGATTATTATAATCCTTTGGGAAGTGTTTTGTGCAATTGCCTTTTACAGTGCATGGGGCATCTTTGTTTGCAGAACCACATGGACCATGCATCATGAACTCCGTCACAAGCCTGTACAACTCCGGGTCAGCTTGCTCATCCGGAAGCTCTGCAGAAATAACCCTATCAATGTGTTCGGGAGTTGGCAATTTGTATTGTTGTTCCAGAAAAACACAAATATGACTGTGTGGAAGGCCTCTCTTTTGAAATTCAACAGTGTATACAACTGCAAATGAAAAAAACTTAAATTGTCAGCATATATATAGCAACAGTTAATCCTAATAAGAAAGTGAAAAGATAGTACATCACAATCTCATTCTAGTATCTTACTTGCTACTGTTGGCCCAAAAATTTTTTCTTTTGTGATGTCCTTAATGAACTGATCAAGCTTAATTTTGAACATCCTTGATATAGTGGTTGCCTTGTCTTCAGCTTTTAGACTAACCGTCTTTTTAAGATGCCTACGGATTTCAGGCCATTTTGGGCTACACGTGAATGTCAAAAAAAGATCTGGGTATCCAAAGGCCTTGACCAACGCCATTGCATCAAGGTAATTTTGAACCATGTACCGCTGGCTACCTACAAATTATACCACAAATAAGAAAATGAAAATAATACTCCGTAGCATATTACTACAGAATTAAGCCAAAAGAGTTATACATTACACAAATATTTAAAGTAAAAGGGAATTGATGTGGAGTTGAAGTGTACCGGTAAAAGATGAAGGTAAGACAATGCGTTTTCCAACAGATGAGCTGTCCATGGCACCACTATTAATCGCTTGTTTTACAGTAGACAAAGGAGCACTTCTCAATTTCTTTTGCTGATGTCGAATGTATGAAAGTCTCTCCGACTCAATCATTGTATAAGCATCGACCAAAAACTGTTGAAAGAGTTTTCGGGAATTCAATAAAAGTGAGAATCCATGGTCTCTTTCTTGAATCTTGTATGCAAAATATTCACGCATTGTTACTCGTGATTTGATTTTTATGGAGGTACCATCTTCCTGAACCTCTCTATGCGGTATATCTATCCTATAACCATCCTCGGCATATGGTAGCAATAACGGATACTGCATAGCAAGATATGAAGGATGTAACTCGCTTATTCTTTTGAGTTGACCACAATGTTTTTGTATAATGATATCTCTTTTATCAAATGTTGTGCCGATATCACCAACAATCAAAGCAGCAACCTCGTCTGCCGTAGGTAAATCATACCTTCGACCATCTTTATTCCTGCGACCAATCAAACGTAACGTAAAGTTCTCTTGATTGTCTTGTTGAAACCTGTCACGGGCCATTCTATACTGCTTCACCAGTGGATTTTGATCATCAAGAAGGCGTTGAATTTGGGTAGCAAGTGAGTCATCCAACTTAGAGTTCTTTGTCGTTAGTGTGGATGAACCGTGCTTAGAACTACAAAAAAAGAGTTTCACAAATATATATTAGTGAATATAATGCACCCAAATAATGTTAACACTGTGTGAGTATGTAAAGCATAAAATAGTTTAAGAAATGTTTAAATAATGTTACCTCAAAGCTGTTTTGCGGTTGGCTAACTCATTAGCTGTATCAAAAATATACAACTGGCCAAATTTGGGTGCACAACCTTCTTCCGGAACTAAACCACCAAGTCTGTGGAAATTCTGACCACTTATCCTAAAACAATAAGGACCGTTTCCTTTATTAACAGTGTAGTCAACCTTACCACCCATTGAGGTAAAAGCAAACATCATATTATAAGCACGTATATTTTCTATGAAGTTTTTGCTCAAAGGATGCTTATTAGCAAGGAGATCAACTAAAAGCTGAGGCGGTTCTTTAGACATCGTTGGAAGCTGTACTTTACCATGAAGACAACATAAAGAATAGCCATGTCGTTTTCCATGACTCCCACCTCTAAGTGTCTCATTGTACCACATATAAGCTCCACACATTGAACACTTATATGTAGGATCACCATGGTCAAGATATTCTATAAATGCATAAAATAGAAAGCGAAGCATTTGTTAGTACTTGGTAAATAATAATATTTGTATCAACGTAGATGTTAGGTCCAAACAAATAAAAATTAATGTTGATAAGAATAATACCTTCAGAAATTCCTGATATAACATCAGCATCATCATCAGATGCTTCAAAATCCAGTAGAATAGGAGTAATGTCTTTTGGGTTGAGATTACCCCCTTGCAGCTTGTATGCACCAGGAGATAGGCGAGTCGATGATCTGAACATACTACCTTTGTGTGGAAGGGATTGTATATACGGATTGTATATTATTGGCACAGGGGTAACTGACATTATACGATATAAAAAATAATTATTAAGTTAAGTGGAAAAAAGATCAGTGCTGAATGACTAAATATAATATAGCATCGTAGTTGTATTAATAAAGATAAATATACCATTTGTATGGCAATCATCATTTCTTGGTCTGGTTGATGAAGATCCTTTATAAAATCTACTCTTCGTTTTAGTTATTCTAGTAGATGGAGTGGTAACGGCTGATAAAATCAAAGGCGAGAAATGAACGGATTTCAATAATACAGTTAATAAAGATACTGAAAAATATTATCTTATTTCCCAAATCATATAGGGATGTCTACAATGCTTACCATTATTGGGAGGCTGGTTAGGGTGTGAATCATTATACCGGTCTTCATTGTAAGGAAGGGATAGATGAATTGCAGCTATTAATGAGAAGTAAAATGCCTATTAACCGCAAATCCAAAATATATATATATAAAAAAAAAAGGATGATGAGAATCAGGTAGAATACCATTAGATAGATTCTTGGTACGAACATTACGCATAGGAGGTTGATGATCCGTAAGGATTTGAGGGACTTGTGGAGTCTGGACTGTCCTCTTTCTCTTTTGAGACAATATGTTTTTTCTTATCTTTCTCGCATTGGCCGCTCTAAGCCTATCAACAGAATATGCTGCCAAGATAATATGCGTAAGTAATCATGAACACATAGATAGTAAAAACACGTGAAAGAGATATAAATAAGAAAAAACTTTACTGTTGGTAACATCAGACAAAGGGATTCTTGTAGTCGCGGTTTGAAAATTTCTGATAAATCCCACAGAGCTGTTGACAGGGATGACGTTTTCAGCATCATTGGACGATCTAGTTGTTATTTGAGCAGCTTGCCTTTTCTTCCTTGCCATGAAAGTTGTAAACAAACAGTTTAATGTAAATGTGTATGAAGTGAAATTAAAGTTGATTATCTAAATTAAGTATAATAATTTATCAGGTATAATAATTTGTTTCAATTTGAAATTGTTTATTAAGTATTTCAAAAACAAAATTTTAAAATATATAAAATAAAAGGAGGGAAGTTAATCATGTTTAAAAATTTTTTGGTTAATTAGAAACAAATATGGATGGATGATTCCAGAAATATTAAACCATTTAGAAACAAACAATTGCTAAAAATAAGGGATTTTATTTTATGATAAGTGTGTGTGACTTTGACTTATACTTCTTAACATACTTAAGTGAATTAATGCAAATAGAAAACACAGATTTAAAAGTGTAGAACATAGGCCCACCTAAAGAATGCTAAGTTGCATGTTGTGCTACGGAAATTAAACCCCTGAGTTTGAGTTTGATTTATAAGATGTTTTTTTTGTCCAGCACTTTTGTAATCATTTTGATCCTGATTTCATGCGGTTTGAGTTTTTGCAAGCTTCATTATGTAGTTTAGTGGCTTATATATTTTGCTATGAATAATTCTGCACTATAGTTGTAAACATAGACATATTTATTCCTAAACTGTTAATGAATGAAAAGAAAGATTCATCCAAGATTAAAAAAAAAAAAAAGTGCCCCACCTAAAGAATGATAACTTGTAGCGAAAAGAACTGTAATAACTCGATTCCAAAAGAATGCAATCCGCACTTCAGCACTTGGTAAAACCAAGTTATGTTGCGGTCTGCACGATCATTAACTCTCGAGTCCAAAACAATGCATCTGCAATATAGTTGACACATAGAGACACTTAAACAACCACTCACATAATTATTTATAACATAATACTATACAGGCATGCATAATACACATGCACTCACTCAAAGAATAGATAAGTAACAAATAACTATCCAAAGATGGATCATTAATAAAAATTGCCGATAAGTCTGTTACATATCTTCATTATTTTAGGTAAATAATGAAAGTAACAACAGATGTCCAACCAAAATAAAAGCAAACATAGTTTATACCCAGCACGTAATAACGTGTAGGGATGAGTAACCACCCAAAAAGAAAACAGAAAATTCTGGAATAAAAAATCCTGATGAAATGTTTATGGAAAATAGGGTGATTTTTATTCATGGTCATGAAGTGGTCATCATCAGGGCTTCTCTTGTTTCACTTGAAGCTTGCGAGCAACACGGGTAGAGGACCCTTCAATATAGTCATCGTCTTCAAGATCCACACACAAACGCTTCACAGGAGGACTGTCTGCAGTACTATTTAAAGCAATGAGGCTTCCACCAGTACCGGTAAGTGATGACGCACCCTATACAATGGTATAAATATAAATAAAACACACAATTACTTATTTTGATTCAATAAAAACATATATAGTTATAAGGATAAGGATTAATTGATAACAACATTTATTATTGTAGTATTGTGGTTACCTTAGATGCAGCAACTGAATTCTCATCAACATGTGGTTCAGGTGAGGGTGTCATGAGTTGGTCCATATCGTTGTCCTATATTATTGTGAAAAAAGTGTAGGACAAATTAGTTAAGCCGAACATGTAATATTTTATGTGATGTTAAATGAGAAGTGTGACAGGAATGAAAATTTAGGAAACCATTACGATACCGGTTTCTTTTCACAAAGTTTAGAAAATGCAGCAAGAACAGCTTCTTCTTCAGTGAGTTTGGTGACGGTATAATCATGTTTCTCTTTGTCAAGATTCCATTCTTTTGAAACTTTGTAATCAAACAGTGCTTTATGACCTGCGACCTCAGTCAACTCTTCTGGAAATTGACCCCCACCCTCGGCGACAACACTACGCATGTCATAGGCAGATATGGTGATCAACTTCTTGACATCCTTATCGAACAGGACAAATGTTGCAGACCCTGTTTCATCCACCACACGTACATATATCTTGTACCTACGTGTATTATTACATATACAAATGTCAGATTATTATTTATATTTGTAAAAGAAAAATGAAACAAAATTTAATAACTATTAGGTGTCATGGTTGTTTCTTATAAACATACCTTGGATAGACTTTTTTAACAGTAGTCTTGCAGTTACTACAATCCCATTGGTTGTTTAGCTTTGTTCCATCACCTGTTGAGGACCCAGATTCTTCCTTTGGTTTAACTCCAAAATGGCACTTTGAACACGCAATGTAATACCAAGATTTATCTTTCAACACACAGTGTATAGTCGCAATCGTTGCACATCTTGTTTCCTTAATAAATGTTCATATAATACGGATTAGTGCACGAAGTCTTATTAATTAACAGTTACGAAAAGATATATACATAGAACGTGATACATGGAATTTAGCTAAGATCACGGTAATAAATACCTTGGTAATGCGCGGAAGCTCATCCAAAGTAGTTGGAACGCACGATTGAAAAAAGGATGTTGGAGAACTAACAACACTTTGAGTTGATATGGAAGCTATCTTCAATTTGGCAGAGTCATTACTTACTTTTCCCTTCAACCTATAAGGTAAAAATAATACATATAAGTGTCAATGTATTTTTGAATATGGAAAAGTAATTTATAATAATTGTAAAACTTTAGAAACGATTACCTTTCCTGGAATTCATGAATAGCTGGAATTTCGTCATTGATATACAGCTTTGTTGCATTGAGGGCAGTCCCAAACGATATCATGTTGGAATTGAACCCCTTGATTTTTCCGAATTGGATGATGAGAATGACATGGGCGTCTTCGGAACTTGTTTCAAGGAAGCGATTAAATTCTTCCACATAAACATCCCAAATTGTGCAGTCAATTTGCATACCACTAAAGAATATAAAAGAAATTCAATGTTAATGCACAGAATAAATTAGATATGCAAAGTTGATTAATTACATGTAAAAAATGAATAGTTAAATATGTACTCGGAATCTTCAAGACGAAGGATTCTTCTTTTGTTGGATCTGTTATTTGATGAGCCTGTAATAATACCCCCCACATGGACAACTAAACCAATGATATCTGCATATAAACGACAAATTACTTGAACATATGGACAGATTAACAATCAAAATGTACAAAACATTTTTATTTAGCTTACCAATAATTTCATTGTGCTGAAGCCTATTCTCAATAATATCACTGAAAGGCCTAAACTTAAAATGATGAATTGGTCCAGCAAAATTTTCAATGACTTTTATTTTGGTGTCAGGGTGGAAGTTAATTTTGAAAGCATGTGGAGAGTAGCGAAAAGTTTCAGCGCTTGTTCCTACTTGTATGTTTGACAACATAATTGCTAAACCGTCAGTCAAGATGTTTCGGAAAAGCTCTATCCATTCTTGCTTCACATACCCTTGTATGGTGTCTCCCTATATAGAATATAAATAAAGTCGATATAAGCAACCAAAAAAAATCTCAATATATATAAGAGTAAGGCATGCATGAACGATATGCAATTCATTTGACATAAAACTCCAAATTACAGAGGCTAAATCATATTAGTAATTGTATAAATTACACATAATATAATTCATTATAAGAAATTTGAAAAAAAAAACAGAATATTTATAATGATTAACAAAACAAAAAACAAAAATGAAAATATATTAAAAAAACGAAATATTAACCACAATGAACAATATATAATGATTAACAAAACTTTACCCACTTTTAGAAAAATATAATGATTAACAAAACAAATAAAAAAAAACCAAAAATATTAATAAAACTCTTAATAAAACATTAATAAAACTATATAGAATAAATAACAAATTTCTAACTAATAAAAATATAAATGATAAATTTAAACATACCAGTTCGTCCACAAAAACCATCTCAAATGCTTTATTCTTAGATGGGTTGTACCATTGCTTAGTAAGCCATGCATGAACAACACGAAGCCGCAAATGATGGTTACAATGAGTAGGGTTCAGGTCAGCAACATGCACCAACGTAGTTTCATTTGAAGCTAATCACATTAATTTTCACCAATTTTAGTTTAACTGCTAAAGAAAAAAAGATGTTATCACAAATGAAAAATAAGTATGTCAAACCTTTGATAGATGTGGAATCCATGGTAAACCTGCATTCATGAACAACAGATTAATCTCAGAGTTCATACATGAAAGAAATAAATAAAATATGGTCAATACAATTTAATATGGAAGAAATAATACGTAAAAGAATAAACTGGTTGTTTTGGGTGCAGAAAATGTGGTGACTAAATAAGAGTAGAAGTTATTATATAGAGATAGATATGAGTTATAATGAGATAGAGATAGAGATGTATAATTATCTTTTTAGAAAATTAAGGAGATAATTATGTTTAGATAAAATCTTGTAGAAAATTAAGGAGATAATTATGTTTAGATAAATAATTTAGGAAGATTACTATAAAAAATAAATAAATAAAGTTATCAAATAACTAATTAGAAGAAACACAAGGGCCATTTAAGGATCAGAGACTTTTAAAGCGTGGATTAAAAAAAAAACATAAGAAAGTGAATATAGATTATGACCTCAATGATGAGCACAATTAGTCCATTCCAAGTTTGCAGCTCGACAGTCATCATATGCATGAATCAACTCATGGATAACCACTTGAGTTACCTGGTCTTGAATAGTCAAATGATTACTACATAGCACTATCTACAACATTCAAAGATGTGAAAAAAGTTGTAATCAACACAAGCATATAAGAAAAATTCATTTATTTAAATCCAAACTCAATCACTACTTTAAACCAAAACATATCGGAAGGAAAAATAATCAAAGAAGACGCTCAAGAGAAACATTGAAAAAAGTTGATACAAAACCATTAGTTTCTATGATATCAATACAGCTGAAGGCACCAAACACAGATGAACAGAAACATAAATCAATGGTCAATAAGACCATGGTTTTACTCTAATCTTTACTCCGAAATTCAAACAATCAAACAAATGACTGATCACACATTTCAGCTGAGTGGCCATTTAAAACCCCGATGAGTTATATTATACTCTAAGGGGGGAGGGAGTGGGACTCGGGGTTGCTTGGGCCCGATCGGGCACACCGCCGCCACCATGCGGTTTTGGTGTTTGGGGATGCAAGCTCGGGGTTTAAGCCCGGTGTAGAGATCGAGGAAAGCACATGTGGTCCCCCTTTTCAACGGCCAAAAACAGCTTTTAAAAAAAAGATGAAGAAGAAGAACAGCAAACGAACCCGAAAGGCTCACCGGAAACATGAAGAACAGCGGCAGCTTTTAATAATTCAACGCCTTACACAAACAGTACCCAAAACCATCTTTTAATGTCTCGGATGTACAAAAAAAAGGTAAGACGACTAAAACGGGACAAATGAAGAAAGTATCTTTGCCAAGAAAATAATCAAAAAAAAATCTATTATCCGTTCCTATTATTTGTTCCTAAATAATCAAAGAAGACGCTCAAAAGAAACATTGAAAACAGTTGATAAAAAACCATTAGTTTCTATGAAGATGAATATGCGCTAAATTTAAACAAAAAAATATACATAAACCATAAATAGATTTTAATAAATTAATTAAATCTATAATAGTTGGAAAACTACCTGATGAATAAGGATTGAGAGTTGGGAGTCAGCGAGAAGATGTGGATCCATTGGGCCGCCGTCTCTGCCGGAAGAATGTCGTTGGGGGTGGAAATAAAATGAGAATATTTGTATCAACATAGATGTTAGATCCAAAAAATAAATGGATCCTTTAGATCTACCTTAACTATAGAGGTACGAACAATGGATTTGAAAAGAGAGTTTGGAATGCAGATTTAGATAAGGGGAAGCTTTTTGAAGAGAAGATTAGGTTTGTGGATGAAAAAGAAATGTTTCAGATAATAGGGTTTTTTTTATTTTTTAAGTCAAGGGTGGGAAAAAAAATATAAGTATAAAAAGAGGGATAGGAAGTGTAAAAAGAGGTGGGCGGGAATTTAGTCCCAAGGGGGGCTCTGGTGGCTCTAAATGTTTCTCCAAACTCCTGTTTTAGTATATATTGAGATAATGTTTACCTCCGAAACAATTGTATAAAACCCCCGTTTATACATAGTTATATATATATATATATATTCGTAAAACGCTTAAGTGAATCAATCAGTATAAAACTTGAGTATATAATAGTCGAGCCAATATAAGTTTACCAAAACGTTTTCACATTGTTACAGGTTAACTTATATATATATACCATTCACATATATGGACTTACGGTTC
>JAOXNX010000035.1:19197121-19208732 GCA_028566075.1 Solidago caesia
GCTGAAATTGAAAAGGCATTTTCTTATCAGAACTCGTCAATTTCATACGGGGAATATATGTGATATGGCCAACATGACTTCCAGAAATAACAGTTGCCTCAATAACATGTTCACAAAGACGTTTGACCTGCAATCGAGTACCATTACAAAGACCTTGTTGCTGATCAACATTTCTAAGTAACATGACAGGCGCACCTTCTCTCAAAGTTAGTTTATGATCCGGAAGACCAGAAATCTTTATTCGGTTAAGAAAGTCTGGAGAGTATAAGTCTGGGCTCATATTTGGATTTAAATCAGATTGACAAATAGTATCAGAACTTAGGTAAACCCTCTCGGTACCAGGAAGAGTATTCAACATCCTATCATTAATACGGTTGACAACTTCATGTGTCGGTGCAAGTATTGCCCTGTCTTCAAAGTAGTTTTTCTCATACAACCGAGCAATGTAATCAGGATATATGCAATTGATGATGTCACTTACCGGGTCTTGCTCAGATTTAATAAGAAGGTCTTCTGGTATGGGTATGTCAACGTCACCATCATTAGGTTCACAAAGATGACCATTACCAACTTTAAGAATCCAATCAGCAAACTCTTTAATGTCTTGTTGTTGTTTTGGGTTTGAACCCTGTTGTAGTCTCATATTAACTGTAAGTTTGAGGATAGTACAGTACTGCCATATATATGAAGATTTGAGTGATGCATTTACAATCTCATTCCTTGAACCACCTGGTACAACGGGAAGAATTTGACGAAAATCACCACCGAAGACAATCACCTTTCCACCAAATGGCATGTTATTTTTAAGAATGTCTCTAAATGTTCTATCGAGAGACTCAAAAGAGTGCCTATGGATCATAGGAGCTTCGTCCCAAATAATTAGGCTTGTTTGCATAACTAACTCAGCCAACCAACTACCGGGCAATATATGACAAACAGAATCTTCGTTGACATTAATGGGAATGGCAAACCTTGAATGAGCAGTTCTGCCACCATTGAGCAAGAGAGAAGCAATACCACTCGAAGCAACATTGAGGACGATTTTTCCTTTAGACCTTAGTGCGGCTGATAAAGTTTTCCAAACAAAGGTTTTGCCGGTTCCTTCATATCCGTATAGAAAAAATACTCCACCTTTTTTTGCATGGACCGCATTTAAGATTGTATCATAAACTTGTTTTTGTTCAGCTGTTAAAGAATTACAAAGTCGGTCATGGTCAGCCGTCATCACAGACCTACGGTAAGACAATTCGTCTTGGATAAGTCGATTTGTGGAACCGTCAAACAACTCAGTGTCAGTGGGCAAAGGCATGTGTTCGAAGTTCCTGAGTGACGTCCCATTGCTTTGCAATATATTTTCTATCTCGTTGAGAGCTATGTCCAACAACTGATCAACATCAAGCACCATGTCTACATATATAAAATAGGAGTATCAATTAATTTACATTATATAGACAGTTACACTAAAATAACTTGGTATAAATTTAAAAAAAAAAAAGAACTATAAAGTACTCTTGTATATGATATGAAAATATAAAAAAAAATATAAGTAACAGGTATATAATTTCATCAGAATGCTATGAAAATTTCCATAAGAATGCTATGAGATATATATCACAAACTGAAAATTTCATCAGCAACTATACAAATATAGAATTTGACACTTTTTTTGATGGGTAGTTGGTTATGAGAAAAAAGTTGTCCCTGATCATATACAAACATTTAATAAAATAGTGAATTTAGAGAGCCATGTCTAGATATATAAAAAAGTACTCTGGTCGTGGTTACTCGCAATTGACTTTGGAAATTGGACGGTTTGCTATTGTTACTTAATGAGTTGTTGATCTTTCACTGAATTTGATCGTGGTTACTGAGATCAGCCTCTCAAAGTGTGATGATTAGCCAAGGCATGGGGTGGCTGAAACAGGTTATCTTCTAGTGGGGAAGTCCTCATGGGGTATCACACTACCACATAAGTCTATATATAACGGTTCCCCAAATGTGCAAATTAGCGTGTTCTCACTAATCTGGTAAGTTTAACCAAATAATGTGCTCTCGTAACTGAATAAACATAAGCACTTTGCAAGCTAACCCAAATGGCCTTTTAAAGTACTATAATGAAATTGTAGTACAACGCATACCTGAACTATTTGCTATATTTTTTGTTTTACTTGTAACTTGTCTTCAATATAAAAAAATATCAGAATGAGTAATTTAGTATATGGAACAAACAATTGGACAATAATATTGATAATTGAGGTATAAGATGATACCTGGCCAATTATGGATCAAACGTGCTTTGTGAAGAATTCCATCTGTAAGAAGCTCTTTAGTCTCATTCCATACAGTTTGAGGTTGTGTGAGACTATCGGTGACAATCATGGTGGCAAACAAAGTTCTAAGATAACCTCCTGAAGCATACTCACTTGCTTCTTTAATGGCTTCAATGTACTCTCTGTCATCATCTAGTAAACCAAGAGCAAAGCAAGCATCTTTGTATTCTTTGTACACTATGCCATTGACAGTTTTTATATCATCATAACATGTGGGTCCCTTAACCTTGTTCAAAAGAATGCGTAGATAATAAAGAGGACCTGCAGATGGAGAACAATGATGAAGTCTTCCAATACTTTTCGGGCCTTTCCTCGGTGTCCATTTATTTAACTCACCATTCCACACAAAATGTTCTGGAAACTCAACGTAGGACAATTGACGTGCGTTATGGTAAGTTTTATTGCATTCAAACCAACCAAGAAACATAGATACATTAACAGATGGTTTATGAACCACATTTTCAAGGCAAACATCTTCATCCCATGTAACACTCTGTTCTCCCTCACAATGATAGGGAAGTCTCATTACAGCCGGCTTTCGATAATGAATATCAAATGAAAAGATCCTCCACACAGCCTCACATGAAGAAATGTAGCGACAATCATAGTATAAGTTTATTTCATCCACATCTCCATTACTAATACCAAGTGTTGCCCTATCATTACCCTTGTTGATGTATTTAAACAAATACTTTATGGAACCGACTTGGTTACACCATTCCACATTGATATGGGCCTCATATCTTTTCAAAAGGAAAGAATTGTAACCCACAACATATCTATTGTCCAAGGGGATTTTACCTTTGTAAAATACTCTTCCGTCATTCCGCCTTTTGTATATGGGATAGCCATCATCATCGATTTTGGTTTGATCATTGTAATCCTTTGGGAAGTGTTTCGTACAAACATTTTTCACAGTGCATGGGGCATCTTTGTTTGCAGCACCACATGGACCATGCATCATGAACTCTGTCACAAGCCTGTACAACTCTGGGTCAGCCATTTCGTCCGGAAGCTCTGCAGATATAACCCTATCAATGTGTTCGGGAGTTGGCAATTTGTATTGTTGTTCCAAAAACACACAAATATGACTGTGTGGAAGACCTCTCTTTTGAAATTCAACAGTGTATACAACTGCACATGAACAATTATTTATTTATTTTTAGCATATATAACAGCCGCTAATGAAAATACAAAATCAAAGATAGTACATGAGATTGAAATTCTATTATCTTACTTGCTATTGTTTTGCCAAAAATGTGCTCTTGTGTGATGTCTTTAATGAACCGATCAAGTTTAATTTTGAACAACCTTGATATAGTGTTTGCCTTGTCTTCTGCTTTCAGTTTTGTCTTTTTAAGCTGCCTACGGATTTCAGGCCATTTTGGGCTACACATGAACGTCAAAAAAAGATCTGGATATCCAAAGGCCTTCACCAATGCCATTGCATCAAGGTAATTTTGGACCATGTATCGCTGGCTACCTACAAAGTATACCAGCATGTAGAAAATAAAAATAGTAACATATTACTAAAAAATTAAGCCACAAGAGTTATACGTGACACAAATAGTAAAACTAATCAGAAACTGATATGGAGTTGATGTGTACCCGTAAAAGATGAAGGTAAGACAACACGTTTGCCAACAGATGAGCTGTCCGTGGTACCACTATTAACCGCATTTTTTACAGTAGACAATGGAGCACTTCGAAATTTCTTTTCCTGATTTCGAATGTATGAAAGTCTCTCAGCCTCAATCATTGTATAAGCATCCACCAAATACTGTTGAAAGAGTTTTCTGGAATTGAGTAAGAGTGAAAATCCATGGTCTCTTTCCTGAATCTTGTATGCAAAATACTCACGCATTGTTACTCGTGATCTGATTTTTTTGGAGGTACCATCTTCCTGGACCTCTCTATGAGGTATATCTATCCTATAACCGTCCTCAGCATACGGTAGCAATAACGGGTATTGCATAGCCAGATATGAAGGATGTAACTCGCTTATTCTCTGTAGCTGACCACATTGTTTTTGAATAATGATATCTCTTTTATCAAATGTTGTGCCGATATCACCAACAATCAAAGCAGCAACCTCATTAGCCGTAGGCAAATCATACTGTCGACCATCTTTATTCCTGCGACCAATCAAACGTAACGTAAATTTCTCTTGATTGTCTTGTTGAAACCTGTCACGCGCCATTCTATACTGCTTCACCAATGGATTTTCTTCATCAAGAAGGCGTTGAATTTGGGTTGCAAGCGAGTCATCCAATTTAGAGTTCTTTGTTGTTAATGTAGAAGAACCATGTTTGGAACTAAAAAGGAGCCATAAAAATATATATTAGTGAATATATATTATAAGAAATAACGTTTTATGTTGAAAAATTAATATGGCAAAAAAGTTTAAGAGTTGTTAAAAAATTGATACCTCAAAGCTGTTTTGCGATTGGCTAACTCATTAGCTGTATCAAAAATATACAACTGACCAAATTTGGGAGCACAACCTTCTTCAGGAACTAAACCACCAAGTCTATGAAAATTCTGACCACTTATTCTAAAACAATAAGGACCGTTTCCTCTATTAACAGTGTAGTCGACCTTACCACCCATGGACGTAAAAGAAAACATCATATTATAAGCACGTATATTTTCTATGAAGTTGGTGCTCAAAGGATGGTTATTAGTAAGGAGATCAACTAAAAGCTGAGGCGGTTCTTTCGACATGGTTGGAAGCTGTACTTTACCATGAAGACAACATAAAGAATAGCCTTGTCGTTTTCCATGAGTGCCACCTCTAAGTGTCTCATCGTACCACATATAAGCTCCACACATTGACCACTTATATGTAGGATCACCATGGTCAAGATATTCTGTAAATGTAAAAATTGAAAACAAATGGGTTATTAATACTTGGTTTATAATAATAAATGTATCAAATTAGATGTTAGATCCAAACATATAAAAATGAATGTTAAGTAGAATAAGACCTTCTGAAATTCCTGATATGACACCATCATCACCAGAATCTTCATAATCGAGTGTAATTGGAGTAATGTTTCTTGAGGTGAAATTACCTCCTTTCAGTTTGTATGCACCAGAAGATAGGCGAGTAGAAGATCTGAACATATTACCGTTGTGTGTAGGGGATTGTATATATGGATTGTACACTATAGGCACAGGGGTAACTGGCATCATATGATATATAAATAATTATTAATTTAAGTTATAAAAAAATCACGTATGAATTACTAAATATAATATAGGATGGTCGTTGTATTAATAAAGATAAATATACCATTCTGATGGCAATCATCGTGTCTTGGCCTGGTTGATGAAGATCCTTTATAGAATGTACTCTTTGTTTTACATATTCTAGTAGATGGAGTGGTAATGGCTGGAAAAATAAATGTTGAGAAATAAACATATTTCAACAATACAGTTAATAAAGATACTAATGGTTGATATCTAATATCGTCCAAATCATACAGGGATGTCTACAATGCGTACCATTATTGGGAGGCTGAGTACGGTGTGAATCATTATGCAGGTCCTCTTCATTGTTTGGAAGGGATTGATTAATTGCAGCTAATAATGAGAAGTAAAATGGTAGTAAATCGCAAATCTAAAGTATAATAAAAAGGATCATGAAGCATCAGGTGACATACCATTAGATGGTATCCTGGTACGAACATTACGCGAAGGAGGTTGATGATCCGTAAGGATTTGAGGGACTTGTGGAGTCTGGTATATCCTCTTTCTCTTTTGAGACAATATGTGTTTTCTTATCTTTCTCGCATTGGCAGCTCTATGTCTATCAACGGAATATGCTGCCAAAATAATATACAAAAGTATTCATGAACACGCTAATAGTAAAAACATATGAAACAGGTATAATTGTGAATAAACTTTACTGTTTGTAACATCAGACAAAGGGATTATTGTCGTTGCGGTTTGAAAATTTTTGAGTATTCCGACAGAGCTGTTGACAGGGATCACGTTTTCAACATCATTGGACGATCTGGTTGTTATTTGAGCAGCTTGCCTTTTCTTCCTTGCCATTGTCAAAGCTGTAAAGAAAGATAATTATGTATATATGTATGAATAGAATTTTAAGTTGATTATCAAATCTGTAATGTATATGGTATATATACCATTGAATTTGTTAAAATTTTGAAAATTACTTACAAAAATAATGGAGGGAATTAAAGATGTCATTTAAAAAATAAGGCTTAAATTTAGGAGTTTGATTTAGTCCAGGAATATTATATAATCTACCATCTAAAAATTTCAATATTTATGGTAATTAGATATGGTCATACTTGTATGCTTTGAATTACATTTAGTAGGAGTTGAATGCTATATACGTCTTGTAGTATAATGTAGCATGATTTGTCATTATGAGTCCATCTTCAGGCCATGTATAAGTTCTGCATTTATCAACAAAAAATATGTATTAGCTTGGTTGGTTTAGTTGCTTTATATTTTATGTTCCCGGAAAAAAAAAAGAGTGTGAATATTGGTATAGTCTACATGGGTAAATAATTTACTGGATTAGCTATCCTGTATTTGTTGAAAATAATATGAGACTACCATTTTTAGTCCACAAGTCACAAAATAATAACGATCCGTAAATAATCATTAATAAGGATAGCGAAATCGCAAAACACCTCCAAACTTTAACATAAACCATAAAAGTAACAATAGATGTTCAACCAATATAAAAGCAAATATTGAATCTACCAACACGTCATAACGTGTAGGGATGAGTAACCACCCAAAAAGAAAATAGAATAATCCGGAAACAAAAATCAAAATAAAATGTTATCGAAAATAGTATTTTTATTAAACGGGTGGTTATTATTAGAGCTTCTCTTGGTTCACTTAAAGCTTTCGCTTAGCACGGGTTGAGGATCCTTCAACAAACTCATCGTCTTCAAGATCCACACATAAACGCTTCACAGGAGGACTATCTTCAGTACTTTTAAGCGTTTTGCTGTCACCATTACCAGTTTTTGATACCGCATCCTATAATACATGGAAGAATTGAATATGAGACACAATTAGTTACAACGATTGAATAAATAGTGTAGGCCAAATTAAATAGTGTAGGTAAAAAAAAGTTTAACAATGATTGAATTAAAGTTTAACAATATTTAGTTATGTGGTAATCTGATTACCTTAGATGCACCAACTGAATTCTCACCAAAAGCTGCTTCGGGCGAGGGTGTGACTTCCTGTTGTTCGATATCATTTTCCTTTTGATTAATATGGAAAAAGTGTAGACCAAAATAGTTAGTTCGAACATGTAATGGGGATTTGAAATGAAAAGTTTAATAGGAATGAAAATTTAGTTAAACGTTACTATACCTGATTCTTTTCACAAAGTTTACGATATGCGGCAAGAACGGGTTCATCTTTGGTGAGTTTGGTGACAGTATAATCCTGTTTTTGGTTTTTAATATTCCAGTGGTCGGAAACTTTGTAGTCAAATAGTGCTGTATGACCTTCGACATCATCAAACTCTGCAGGAAACTGATCAGGACCCTCAGCAAGAACAGCACGCATGCTGTAGGCAGATACTGTAATCAGCTTCTTTACATCTTTATCGAATAGGACAAAGGTTGCAGACCCTGTTTCATCCACGACACGTACATGTATCTTGTACCTAAATGTAATGTAACATAGAAAGGTCAGAGTAAAAGGATTTTTAGTAACAAAGATGAAATAAAAGACAATATTTGACTATTAGATGTCATGGTTATTTGTATAATACCTTGGATAGACTTTTTTAACAGCAGTCTTGCACTTAGGACAATCCCATAAGTTGTTTACCTTAGTTCCATCGGCGGTTGAGGACCCAGCAGCTTGGATTGGTTTAACTCCAAAGTGGCATTTAGAACATGCAATGTAATACCATGGTTTATCTTTCATGACACAGTGTATAGTAGCAATGGTTGCACATCTTGTTTCCTTTATAAATGTTAATGTAATATGGATTAATGCACGAAATGATATCATTGATAATTTAGTAACAGATATATACATAGACAATGATATATTGAGTTTGGCTAAGATGAGCATAATAAAGTACCTTGTTTATGCGTGGAAGCTCATCCAAGGTTGTTCTAACACACGAGTCAAAGAAAGATGTTGGAGAAGTCTGAACAGTTTGAGTGGACACAGAAGCCATCTTCAATTTAGCAGAGTCATTACCAACTCTTCCCTTCAAACTATATAGTAAAAATAATATATAAAAGTGTTAATGTATCATTAGTGTGGAAAAATACATTTTGAAAAATGATGACTTTTAGGAACGATTACCTTTCCTTGAATTCATGAATAGCTGGAATGTCCTCGTTGATATACAGCTTTGTTGCATACAGGGCAGTCCCAAATGATATAGTGTTCGAATTGAACCCTTTGATTTTTCCAAACTGAACGATGATAATGACATGGGTGTCCTCGGTATTTGTTTCAAGGAAGCGGTTGAATTCATCCACATAAGCATCCCAAATTGTGCAGTCAATTTGCATACCACTAAACAATATATAAGAAAGTCAATGTTATTGCACAATATAAATTAGATATGTAACAGATGATTACATAAAAAATAACATATTTAAATATGTACTCCGAATCTTCAAGTCGAAGGATTCTTCTTTTGTTGTTTTTATTATTTGCAAATCCTGGAATAATACCCCCCACATGGACAACCAAACCAATGATATCTGGAAATAGAGGACAAGTTAGTTATAAATAGGCACATCTTAACAATGAAAAGGTATAAAACAATTTTGTTAAGCATACCAATAATTTGATTGTGCATCAGCCTATTCTCAATAATATCACCGAAAGGAATAAACTTAAAATGATGTTGAGGTCCAGCAAAATTATCAATGACTTTGATTTTCGTGTCCGGTTGGAAGTTAACTTTGAAAGCATGTGGAGAGTAGCGAAAAGTTTCGGCGCTTGTTCCAACTTGGAATGTTGACAACATAATTGGCAAACCATCCGTCAAGATGTTTCGAAAAAGCTCTATCCATTCTTCCTTTACATACCCTTGTATGGTGTCTCCCTATATAGAATATATATAAAGTAAATATAGGCAACCAAAAAAAACAAATAGTAAGCCATGCATCGATTTACAGATAAATGAACATAAAAATGCCAAAATGTTGTATTTTAGAAAAATGTAATGATTAAGAAAAAAAAAAAGAAACCAAAAATATTAATAAAACTTTTAAAAAATAATAATAATGTTGTATAAAATAAATAACAAACATGAAACTGATTTAAAGATGAAATAATAAATTTCAACATACCAGTTCGTCCACAAAAACCATCTCGAATGATTTATTATGAGATGGGTTGTAAAATTGCTTAGTAAGCCATGCATGAACAACACGAAGACGCAAATGATGGTTACAATGAGTAGGGTTCAGGTCTGCAACATGCACCAACGTGGTTTCCTTTGGAGCTAATGAAAATTATTTTCCACAATATTAGTTTAAATGTTTAAAAAAATAAAAATAATGTTGTCACAAATTCATAATGACTATATTAAATACCAAACCTTTGATAGATGTGGATTCCATGATAAACCTACGTTCATGAACAACACAACAATATCAGAGTTCAGAAACAAACTAAATAAAGAAAATATAGTCAAAAGAATTTAATATGGGAGAAAAATTACGTAAAAGAATAAGCTGACAGTTTTTTGTGGTGACTAAATAAGAGTAATAGGGATAGGGATTATATAGAGATAGACATGAGTTATATGGAGATAAAGATGATAGAATATCTTGTAGAAAATTAAGGAGATATATTAGGTTTATATAAAGAATTTGAAGATTTAAAAAGATTTTCTTATATATTTTAGGAGATTTGTAAATTTAAGAAGATTTTGTATTTTAATTTAAGATTTATTAAATTTAGTTTACACATAAAAACAAAAATATATTTGTTTTAAACACAAATTCTGTAACTTTTGAATAAATTTTTAATAATTCCTTTAAAAACAAATGTTGTACCTTTTGAATAAGCCAATGCAGCTACAGAGATGGAGCAGGATTAATGCTATTAAGTTACACAGTCTTGATCCCTGGGCGCTCAGACAGTGGCCGTGTACAACTTAACGCGATCCCTAGAACATCTTTCATTCCCTTATCAGCAGCCGGCGTTCCCATTTCTATTATCAAAAATGCATCAAAACAATCAGCACCATGTCCCCCTGCCACCTTCAACCGAACCCAATTGTTCAAATCAAGCCCACCACCGTCTTTGCCTGACACCACATCACCCGCACAATTTCCAGTCAAAAGCTCCAGTAAATGCAATAATGTCTTATAGAAGGAAGGAAGTGGTCGTTTTGAAGTATCCAGCTCTGGTGCACGATAACCTAGCACCCCAGCATCCAGAATCTGCTCTATAGTTCTCGCTTGAGTCATTAGACGGTGAAGACAGTAATCTGCAAGACGGACATTTAAATCCATCAAACATTTGATGATGTTGAATCACTCCATTTAAACCAAAATACTTAATTCTTCTGTTTTTCAATTTCAAATCAACAACATTCTTGTATCATCATGCTCCAAAGTTCCAACATTCTTTGGTCCCAAAAACTATATAACAATAACAATTAAACATTTAGCATCTCTATATACACCAATAATACAAATAAAAATGTAAGTTTATATCTAATTAGTCATTACTTGAACTCTTGAACCTTGATCCCCGATTCCTAATCTCTGTTAGAAAAACTAACATTCCATCTCCAATTCTACATTATGAAGGACATAAGATTAAATCATAACCTGCATGTGTTTTAAGAATATAGTCAAAGGAGAAGGGTTTTTTACTTGAAGAACTTCCCGAGTATTCTCTAGCGAAATCAAGCTTTCTCCTAAAAGGATGGGAGTGGCACTCCATGCAAGTGCACAATCATCTTGCTTCTAGAAGCAATTGTGTTTTATTTATATAAGAGATTTAAATGGTTACAGATGAATCATTTGGCCTAGCTAATAATGTTATCCTATTGGACTTGAAGCGTTCTCGTGCTTGCATCCACTCAATGACTTGAAGCACCATTTAATTGCATACCGCATGATGATTCACCTCTGATATCCTTGCAAATTCACCAGAAACCCAAACTCCATCTGCATCACCATGTGAGTGAGAAAAGAGGCATGAAGAAGCGAAAGTGGCGCTCTTAACATGCTGTAAATAATAGAAAAACCGTTAAGCCCTAAAACTAAAAATTTGATTTATCGTATTTTCAA
>JAOXNX010000035.1:19210514-19226485 GCA_028566075.1 Solidago caesia
AAAATCAAAAAATAAAAAATAAAAATAATAAAAATAAAAACAAATACAAAAAAGAGGAGAGAATGAGGGGAAATGTGGGTGAGATTTTTCCCTTGATTTTCACACAAATTTTCATGTGCAAATAAATTCAACCCATTGGTACTCCATATAAATGCCTTCCCATGGTTGATGGTTATGCCTGGAGTGCATGAAAATCACTTGCAACGTTTATTATTCCAGAATTCAAAGTTAATGTTAAGAAGTAAAGGTAACTTATAATAGAGTTCTTTAATGTTTTTGAAGTTTCTAGCACATAACCGTCGGTGAATGTGAGCATTAAGCGAACGACAGTTTTTCCAAAACAACACATTCTTTCAAAGAATAGATACAGTAATATATAATAGATAAAGAGAGACAATGTAAGATAAGCAACTTAAATATCTTAAGGCCAACAATATTGCAGGTTGTCACGGTCTCTAAAGAAAGATGCCTCAAAACACTAGTTTGAAACATGAATTTACTGATTCCGGTTACTGATCAAAGAGAACCCTTCAAGTTACAGAGCGTACCAACCAACAAATCAATACAATAAGCAATATAAAAAAACGTCGCTTATCTATCATGCCTCAGCTACACCATCACAGAGCTATCAAAATGGTATAAATCCCCCCACAAAACCACAGGGGAAAACTAGTATATAAGAATAAAAGTTTTGCAACTCCAAGTAATGCCAGATCTAAATAACCATACACATTTGGGAACTTCAAGATGACAAGATCAAGAATGATACACCAAACTTACCAGAAACCCGCGACTTTACCACCACATACCCGCCACACTTGACCACCCCCCTCTTCCCATGAGCAGCTATGTACAAAAAGATGATTTTGTCCTGATGGATATGAAAACACTACTAGTTCCACTCTCTACAGTTGCCACATTTCCAACCAGTCTCGGGTTCCCAAGATGAGTCCTCATCCCATGGTGAGCAAACCTGGTGGATCCATAGACCACAGTTCTGGCAGAACAAGTCAGGGCATGGGTCCGCCTTCAGACAGATCTTACAAGGTACCATATCAAGTCCAGATTCTACAGAAAACATAGGTTCTTGTTGACCATAGGTTATGCCCATTTGGTACTGCTCAGCGTTGAAATCCTCTGTTGATAGCGCAGACGGGTTAACGACATTCTCTGGCATGGCTCCATGTTGGTCCCCTTTATCTACTTGGACACCTTCATCAGAAGCAAGCAGCTCATTAAAAGAGAAATAAGTCTGTGGTTCAAATTCCATATCTTCATAATTAAGATCCCCATAGTCAAACATCATATCATCTTCGACCACGTTTGTAGAAACGTCCCATTCCACAATAGGAGTTGACGAGTCCCCTTCCAGGTTTGGATTGTTTCCCAGATAAGTCTGTGGAATTTCAAAAGCAGGATTAATGGCTGAAGATCCCTCTGATCCCTTTTCCGATTTCACATGCCTCCTGACAGGTAACTTCTTAGACACGAGCCCAGGTCCAGAAACTGGACCTGGACCTGCACCAGCACTAGGTTCAAACTTCACATCAGTTTCGTAATCGTTAATTTGGTCAACTGTCGGAAAAGAATAATAGGGATATTCTTCTTGAACATTTACAGCCTCCTCTGAGTCAAAGAGTGAGAGTGGAGTAGTAACATCAAGGTCCCAATCATTCAACTGTTCATCATTGAATTCAGAGTCAGAATTGGAATCTGATTCCAAATTCTTCTGCTTTTGAAACTTTGCTAAGGCCGCCTTCCTTGCCTCCAATTTCATCCGTTCTTCTGGGTCTGTATAAGGACATATAGGTATCCGTATCCTGCGACACCGACAACATTTAAAACCATACAAGTCCATAACCTTCGACTCCTGCAACTCAACGGATTCAGCATGAAACCAGTCTGCGAGGTACATAAGCTCAATCCATCAGAATTTACACTTCTCAGATGGACAAATCTATTAAAAATTAGGCAACAGTAATAGTTAATATAATTAGAATACTTACTATTGCACTTCTCGCACCGAATATACAGCAAATCAGAATTATACGGTCTTGAGCAAAGGTGACACTTAGGTGCTACTAAATGCCCATCTGGATTGTTCTTCAAAATTAAGTTATTTAACCTGAAGTCAACTCCTGTGTCATCTGGGTTTCTCCTCTTCCAAATCAAGCCCAAACATAACTTGCTGCCAAGGCTCCTACTCTTACTGCTCTTCTTTTTTGAATTCGAACTAAAATTCTTAGTTGATTGCTTCCTCGCAGATGATTGGTCAAAAGATTCTAATGGACGCCTATAACCATTTTGCTTTCCACTTTTACTGATTTTGGAGTGATTGGATTTAAGATTCTTCTTAAATGATTGATTTGAATATTCTAGCGGCTTTTCAAAACCATTTTGTTTCCCTCCATTAATGACAGTTGTCATATGTTGACTTTCTTGTCCTTGCAAGAGTAAAGGACTAGTCGGAGAATCGCCAACAATTTCATTTTTAGGTATGACATCCTTTTCAACGTAACAACGTTTGCAGGTGATTAAGAACTCAAGATGTCCTGATACTTGGATATTTGAACCAATGGCACACTGCTCGTGACAGTAACCTGAAAAAAACGAAGGCACAAAACCCATTTATCGCAACGAGGAATACTATATTTCAATATGAAGCTTTTAGTAGTGCATAAGATATAATTTACCATCCCAAAGATTTCATGAAACGACTAAACCATAAACCATTTTTTTTAAAGAGAAATGTTCCAAACATGACTTTGAAGAGACTGAAACCTTGGTGGTTTCCAGTAATTGTGTCTTAAAATACATCAAGTGTTTTGTACAATTCAAATCAATAAAATAAGTGGAATAAATGTTATATAAGCAGTCTATACAAAAAAGGGTTACAATCTAAAAGAATAAATTAGCAATCTATAAATTAGCAATAACGTGCTATTAACCTTACTTTTATTTAAAGGTTGGTCTGTTAAAAGAAATAAAAATTAAAGGTTGGCAATCTCAACCCATTTATGTAACATCTATTAAACTTTATTTATGATGGGTCAAATATAGAAAACTAGCCAAAATCAAAATAGGTCAAATGAATTGACTGGGTGAAGGTCACCTAGCATGTATTGAAATGATTACAATATCCTAGATAGTTTAATATAAAAGAAATTATCAGTTATCTTAATAAGTATAGCCTTTGTACATATTTAATAGATTAAAGATTAATAGTAGTTCAGTGAGACCAGACCCATTTCTCATGTTTCCAACCGGCCAGACTTGCCTGTTCTTCTACCTTTAGTTGCAACAGTTATTACAAAATTTCATCAAGATATTAAAAGAAATTTTTGAACAAACACTCTATAAAGTGGTCAAGCAGGTTGTCAAACAAATGAATAGTTTGCTCAGTAATGTACCTTGGCATGCACCGCACCTTGCAGCAATCCTAAAAAAACAATAACAGAAAACCATATTAGTTGGTGGCAATAATACAAATACCAAAGAGAATGGCTGACCGAAACAATATATCACCTAAATGGAACTTCAAGTTGGCAGAAATTACAAAAACATATTCCTGAAGTATCCCTCTTCTGTGACAGAAAAGAAAATATATCTTTCCCTGAAGCCATTAGCTGCTTTTTGCGCAATCTCGATAATGAGCTCACATACTTATCAGCTGTCGGCGTAATCGTTTTCATTACTCTCATCTCATACTCTTTGATCTGATATAATGGAATGTGCATTTCAACAAACCAGTTTTTCTCAATTTTCTCTCTAGTTTCCTCTATTTCCAGTACTTTCTTTAGAACACGAGAAGGAAGATGCTTCTGATTCTCGAAAACAACACCATATGTTATTTTGTTTCCCAAAGTTCTCTTATCCACAATACAAGCATTCCTAAAAGCAGAAGCTTCTGCCTCTGGACCTTTTCCATCCTGAAGAGGCTGTTCAGGACAAACAAGATCATTCCATCTCAAATGGAGATCCAGGTATCTGACCTGTTGCAACAGTAAAATGGTAGTTAGGTAACAACTAGAGGTCACAACTTTAATCCATTTACATATATACAGATCGACTACAATTATGTTTTATCTCACGTAGATCTTGAATCATGTTAGTAAGAAATACTAGAGTATTAGTCCAAATGTATGGCTTCTGCAGTCATGTTTGATACTCGTTACAAGAGTTCAAAACACTTTACACAAGTGTCGCTGTTAACCCAATTCAAACCTTACAAACTTTTACCCAATAAAACTTCAAGTTTTAAGGGATTATCATCTGTTCGTTCACCAGACAAAAACACATTTTAAAGAGACTGTAATTTATGCAGCCTTCTCTGTTATACAATGACAGTTTTACCCTTCTTATTTTCAGTGCAACTATTAAATGCTTTTTTGAGCTTTGTAATAGTAATTATAATTAAGGGTATTATGGGACACTTGACCATATTATCTAGCCAACTTTAGAAGTTAACATGTTGAGACAAACTAAAATAGTAAGGTGTACCAAAATTTGGAGGCAGGAGGAGCTAAAATGCTTACCTGAAGAGCGAGCTGTGATGCAGTCTTGCTCATGTCCACTGCAGCTCGCCAGAGAAACTGTCTGCTTCTTTTAGGTACCTCAAGACCATCAACGTATTGCACCCCACTTATTTTTCCACAACCACCTGTTTAGAAATCATTTCATCAATGACCAACAACAATATAAATAAAGTTATACAAACAAATGGCAATGAACTGCAAATTACCCTTTCTAGCAGCATGCTTTACCAGCATCTGTGGTAATATCCCTTTCTGAAATATGTGTTTAGAAAGCATACCACCTCGCCACCAAGCAAAGTCAGTTGATACGTCTTCCGCTTCAGCATCATTCATTTCGGGCACTATTATAGATGATTTTCGGCCACGCCTACCCGTTCCGCGTTTTTGAGTTGATCCTACCACACTTTTAACACTTTGAGTAGCTTGATTTTCAATTCCCTTATCATCTACAAGCCTAACCCAATCCGCTAAAAAAGCAATGTCACGAATGTTTCTCTCAAACTACATACAAACAAAAAGATGTCCCAGTGAGCACAGAAAAATATTTACAGTTACAAAAACAAAATTACTGTATCGTCCATTCTCATTTAACAACATTTTACCTTTTTGAATATCAAGTGGATAAGGATTTAAGACATTCTAAGACAGGACAAAATCAAAACCTGAGAAAAGTGTAGGGTTTGCTAGAGTAGTTGTCCTAGGTCCATATTAAAAAGACTAAAGTAATAGATGGACTAGAACCTCAAAAATCAAAGCAAAAAACGAACGGACTGTTAATATCGCATACTTTTTTTTTAAAACACATTTTTGTCAAATTTTGATTAAACTACCTAGATTTTCAAGTTATTTAAATGAAAGAAAACAAAAATCGTTCCAAGCACCATCAACAATCTCAACTTTGAAAGTAAGAAAGTGCCATCAACCAATTTCCATTTCCATAAAATCTCAAGATATATTCTAAATTAAATAATACATAGTATCATAAGAGGAACACCTCTACTTGGAAGTAGGAACAATGTTGCGTACGATATAGAACATGTAGAAAAGACAGATCATTAACCTCGTAACTTCTGGAAAACAGATAATGTAAATGATTGTCTAATAAAATGATACATCTACCTTAACTCATATAACTAGCAAGGAGATGACAAAAACCAAAGGTTGAGATGATATGAGAAGCTGAAAAATTTCTAAGCATGGCGTCTTTCTCTCTCATCTCTTAGTATGATTTTGCCATGCATAATGTGTCAAGACTCAAGATCTCCTTGTGAGGCATGTGAGTCAGGTATATGTATCATTATTCTTTATCTAAAACAACTTCAGAAGAAAACAAAACCTTTGGTAGACTAATTTTTCAACCAACTTCTCATAAAAAGCTTCCATAATTTAATGCAACTAATAGGATCTAGCAGGAGATTGGCGGAAAGAAGTGTTCATTTCCGCATATAAAGGTGTAGCACAAATATGATGAACTTGCATCTTTCATACCCTTCAGATTAAGTAATAGACATTATGACTACAGGTTTAAGATTTTAAGAAGAAAATAAAGCATTTTGCTTATTGATTGAAACGGAAAAATATAATAACCGGCATTAGGTAAAGAATACTCACCTCAAGCAAGTAGGCCTTTATTTCACCCAAAGTTGAAGCTTCCTCCACTTGTTTACGCCATTGAATTCTATATCTTGCATTTAGGAATGGCCCAACTGTTAGACCACACAAACTCTCTTCCATGTACATGAGATAAGTTGCTATAGACGCAAGACTGCCTTCCACATTTTTTGACTGGTTAAGCGAGGAAAGTATCTTAGCAGCACCTTTAATGGCATTTGCGGCAGCTGCGTTCAGCAAGCACCCTTTTTTGCTACTGACTGTAGCTCTACAAGCAAGACACCAACCACATCTTTCCCTTGAGACTTCAACAAGTTTCTTTTCATAATTTGGCCAATAAAAACGTTTGGCGGCAAGGGAAAATGCTTTTGCTTGAAGTGAGAAATTAGCAGACATAAATTTCCTATGGTTGCTTGAAGGTTGAGCTTGAGAACCTAACTTTTCTTCAGATGATAAAATAGCTAAACTAGCACCAGCTGACGCAGCAAAATCCCCATGGATGTACACATTTAAGTATGCATGTGGTTTGAAAGATGAACCCGTGTACAACTTTGAATCCATGTACAACTTTTCTTCAGATGACAGAATAGCTAAATTTGCTTCTTTCTTGTGAGACAGCATAATTGACAAATCACAATTGCTGCTCATATTGTTATTAGTATTGCAATTTCCATTTTCAGAAACACATGTAGCAGATTCAGTCAAAGATGGCTGGCCAAATCCTAACTCTTTAGGATTTTCTTTTGGCCATGCAGCAACTGCATCAGTTAAGTAATATCCAGCAACACCATTGACATTTCCAGTATCGATCACATTCGGAGCATCATCGCTTTCCTTGGACAACAAAGCGGAGGAAGTTGAATTCTCATCCTCCTTGTTCAAGTAACTTTTATCTGTACTAACTGAGTCATTAATATATAAAATTTGTTCAGGAACTTCCCAATATTGCAAGATACCCTTGCATATCTCCAAGTATAAAGTCCTGTGCTCAGCCGAAAAGGTAAGTGCATGCACGACTTTTTGAATATCGGCTGGAGAATAGTATCGGATATGTAGTTCTGAACTTCTCGAAGTTCTCATCCTGCATTCATTATTACAAGGCATCATAAATATAATTCCACAGAATAAGAAACAAATATGAAAGTCATTAAAAGAAAAGAGGTAGAACCGTAAAATAATTACAAAATCTTATTTACAATGCATTCGGTTTTGACCTACTATTCTAATTAAGTAAATTGCCCTGTATATACAAAAATCACGGTCAATAAAAAATAATTGAGAACTGGAAACTTACACGAGTAGATGATCACAAGAGCCCAAAAACACTTGCTCATAAGGATCAATGCCAAAAAATTCAGCTCCTTTCAAAGACGTTGTCTTGGTAACCTTTGGGCCGCCTCTGTTAATGGTACACTCTGGACAAAACCATTCCCCTTCAGGAATAAACATTTTCATTACCCCTATACATCTGGAATGATATGAAGATGGACATCCATCACAGCACAGTAAAGTCCCATCCATGCCACATAGCCGGCATTCATCCCCGTTACCATCCTCATCGACATCACCACTAGTATGTGATCCAATAGCTTTGGAAACAACAGAATTAGTTGTAGAAGATATTTCTCTCGTATGGATTTCAGGATTATCTTTTACAGCTTCTTGATCCTTGGACAATGGGTTCTTAGAAGGACGGCCTCTCCTAGGGATAGGGATACTTACATCAGGGACTACAAGAACTTCACCAGGATCTAGGCCAACTTCAGATTCTTCACGCATATCTATTTCTGCCCGTAGTTCTGCAGAATTTGATGCATCATCGCACAAAATCTGCAAAACTGTTAGCTTTCTACCCGCAGATAGAGTATAATAATCTTTTCCCAAAACGTTAACATAGAAATCTTTCCATTCATCCCCTTCTGCGTATCTCATAGTCGTTAGATACTGGACTACAAACATTGGCCATGTCAATGAATCAAGCAAGCTCCAATCCATGCTTCTGAGAAAAGAAGAAATTTGTCAATATCAGTGCTCATGGAAGAGTGTGCACATAAAGAATGAATCACATGATATTGAAACACATTCACATTAAAAGTCATAATGCGAATAAGTATTTAATGCTATAGCATTCATAAAGACGTACAATTAAAATCCTTCATACATAAGTGAGATCTTTTGACTTTCGATACCTTTAATTAACTTTATTGCATTACAATTTCCTACCATTAACTTGGACACCGCAATTATAATAAATTGTTCTAGATATGACCACAAAAAGCTTCTAAATAAATTAACGAAGAAAGGAATTTACTTTCTCGGATTCACCTATCGAACTTTCAAAACTTAAACTAAAAGTTTTGCATGTGATCAATCACGTGTTACAAACTGCACTAATTAAAGAAAAGAAACAAAGGAGAGATAAACAAATACCTGACACATTTTGTTGCAAGCTCCAAACCTTCCGAAGACAAGGCTTCCACGTGACTCTTCAAAGCACGCATAAGAGCAACATGAATAGCATCCAGGAGTGTATTATTGACAGTACTATTGAGAGCACCAACAAGCTCATCAAGTCCAAAAGGACTTAAAAACAAACATACACTAAATGAGCGCAAGAAGCTATATACAGAAAGCAGATACGACACATACACCTCTGGAATCCCAAAGTTTCCTGAAGAAGGTGGCAACTGCGGTGGTGGTGGAAGCGGAGGACTTTCAACCTCAACCACATTAACAGACGGCTCATCATCACTTACGTCACTAGACGATTCACTATCAACCTCATCTTGAGCTCCACTAACTTCAAACGCACCACCACGAATAGAACTCTCAACCTTTTCAACGTTAGCTAATTCAACACCATTATCAACCACACCGCTATCAATTCTCACAGTTTCAACCTTATTAACATTCCCTGCTTCCACGTCATCTTTTCCCATGATTTCAACCTTATTACCCACTACATCATCTTTTCCCCCGGTTTCAACATTATTACCAACTACACCATCTTTACCTGTGGTTTCAACCTTATTACCAGCTACACTATCATTTCCAATGGTTTCAACCTTATTACCAACACCTTCCAACTCAACCGTCCCGTACTTTTTCCTTACACGTTCATCTAACACCTTCTTTCTCCTATGAAAAGCACCATCCATATCTTTCTCCTCAACAAGATACTTCTTCAATTCTCGGCCCTCCAAATCCTCACAATCTCCATCTTCATAATCAACCCTATATAATCCACTATCATACGAAACAATCTGCCCAAGAAACTCACCACTGTCATCAAATTCCTTCTTCACATACTTCCCAATAAACACCTTCGACCTGGGAGGAACCACCCCTGCTTTCTTCACATTCTTATTCCCCTTCACCTCTTTATTCACCGTCTTATCCCCCTCATCCCCATCCTTTCTTTTCCTCTTCCTTCCTCTACGCTTAACCACCTCAGGTTCCATCCCAACTTTTCGTTCCAACACCGATTTAAATCCGAATCACACTTCCACTTAAATTTATATCAAAATCATCAAATCGGAATCCTGATCAAACCTAATTCAAACAACAATGACACAAATTTTAGGTCTTTTTTTCACAGATCTAATCATCAACATACAATCAATTCATATAATATAGCCATGAAAACACATAAATTAACAAACTTCATATTTCGCATCTACAACTTTAAACTATCCATTCAAAAAAAATTTATACAAAAGCAAAAAAAAAAAAATGATACATATCCATATATTAAATAATAAAAAAAAATCGATACATAAATAATTAAATAAAAATAATGAATGAATAGATCGTACCTTATCAAGGAAAATTAGCCGCCAATAAAATCTCGGTTAGGGTTAGGGTTAGGGTTTCATCTCAATGGATATAGATATAGATGTATGTATATATAGATATAATAATAATAATTATATATGTATGTGTGTGGAGATTAGCCCTAGATAGGAAAATATAACTTGGAGCGAGAGAGATGGAGGAAAGAATATGGGGAATATTTGGGGTTTTCTTCAGTACATGTACACACACAGATACATACATACATACACTCTTTGTATATCTATAGGATGACTATATATATATTTTTTTTACTTTTTAGATTTAAATTAAAATCAGAATTAAATCGTCCGAGTTAAGTAAAGCCAACTCGTGACTCGTGTGATTTTGGAATTTGGATATGAAGTTTAAATTCTTTGATTTTTTCGATCAAAATAAATTAATTCTTTGATTTTATTTTATATTTATTTCGTCTTTTTGTGATATTATTATAGATCATAAAAATATTATAAATAAGAAAAATGAGAAAAATTAATTGAATGTGGACCAAATTTAATGTCATGGATATCATGTGATTATAGTAATTAATTTATGTGTAATACATGGTTTAAATCAAAAGGTTATGTATCATATTTTAGCTTTATATTAATTAAAAATAAAAATGATAAATAATAAATATATATGCATATATATTAAATTAGAGAAATTGAATATATGTACACTATGTAATTATATCAAATTATTATATTATAATAATAATAATAATAGGAGTGTTTTTTTTATCGTTGGTGCATAAAACTACATATGACGGTGGCATGAAATCGAATGATAGATAATTTTGTGGCAATCGATTATGACTTCAAATAATGTGTAGTTGGTTTTTTCCTTTTTCGTTTGCAAACTTTATAGGCTTGTGTTTATTTTGTTTGCCACAAAATTAAACACCGTAGTCTTATTAAGTTATTTCAAAATTTAATGTGAAAGGATCATATTGCAACCTTAATACAAATCAACTGTTTTTTTACATGCGAACTTTATATCTTATATAAAGGGTCCCATAAACATATCGCATATTTTAATAAATCTACCATAATGTATGGCTTATATAACATACTGTACAAATATATATTGCACGGTTGTAGTATATTTATCAAAGTCTGTTTTGTTATACCATCTTTGTTTATATATAGCATTGTATATGGCCAGATTCATAAAAAATTTCTTATAACCAAACAAGTTATTATTCTTTCTTATTATAATAAAACCATAGACACCTAATACCATAAGAAACACACATTAACACACTAAAACGTAGGTATGCATGCACACAAGTATAAATACAAGTATTAAATCACACACTCTATTCAGAAATGATAACAATGAAAATAACCAAATCGTACCCACCCATTGCCATCAAATGCCCATATATATGCCAAGATACGGTCTATTGAAGAACAACGTATGGAAGAACACGAGGTTGTCTCACAAACAAATAAATTGACATTCTCGTGAATAAAAGGAAAGTGTAACATGAAATGGAATAGATGTGTTGGATATCTAATTTAATGAAAGTATTTAAATTAGACCTTACAATATCTTGACAAAAGATCGGTCTTTGATGAATCCAATGCATAAGTTGTGGCGGATTTAGGAAATCATTTTAGGGTATGCAATATCCTTTATAATATGTTTATAGACTGTGTACTATGACTACTATCTGTATTTACACTATCCTTTTTATAAAATCCGAAAAATTAACAATAACATTTTTCTTTAGAGGGTGTGCAAGTGCATACCCTCATTTGTACATAGATCCGCCCCTGCTCAACTAAATGTCACACGACCGATTCCACTCTCTAACTTTTTTATTTTTATTTATTTACCTTTTTTAATGACCTTTATTTATACAGTTAAATATTTTTATTTACTAATATTAACAATTATTTGTAGTGATATGATACGACAATTGTCAATTTTGAAGAGGGCAATTTATCGGGGTTTTCTTTTTAATATTTTGTGTGCTCAATTAAAGATTACGTCGAACATTCATTATTTGTGACATGTAAAAGTTTATTGATAAGATATTGTTAGTGTATTTATTTAAAATTTTTGTTATACTTTGTTTGCTTAACACACTATTAGTTTTATAATTTTTAATTTGATGATTTAAAGGTATATATATATTATATTACATTAATGATATAAAATTTCTTAAAAAGATTTTCTAACTTATGCCCTAAGGGCACACATAACAGTGCAATTAATGTACCAATATTTTTCTTGAAAAATTGGAAAATGTATTTTTCAAAAAGAATTTTGATACTTTTTTCAATTTTCAAGAAGAATATTGGTGCATTTATTACACCCTTATATGTGTACCCTTATGGCACAAGTCAGAAAACCTCTTTCTTAAATCTAAAATATATAATGAAGATAAGATACCCGAGACAAGTAACATGTTGAGTTTGGAGCATGCTAAATTTCTTGGGTTTGGGTATGGGGATGCTACTCCTCGATCCAAACTCGTCCCATTGACATTCCTACATGAGAGTGATAGCCCTTATTAGAACTCGTTTAGTAAACGAGCTCCAAATTAGATACGATGTATACCCTAGCTTGTTTAGGCTCGACTAAAATACAATTTTTAACAAGTTAAATTCGAATATCTAACACGTAATTTGAGTCACTTACATACTTAGTAATAATAATATCGTAATTTGATATTGTACTTAAACACTCATAGTAAGTTAAAATGATTTATCTCATAATCAAACATATAAAAGGTTAAGGAACTTGTAGAACAAAACCAACATCATTAAAGTAATTTCAAAGGCAAAAACCAACATCATTATACAATAGATTGACAAATTATACCAAAAGTTAGAGAAAAAGATATGTTTTGAGAAAAAAAACAAAAAAACATGTTTTGCAACCATAGTATATAGTATGAGAACAATATAGATAAAATAAATTTTGTTTTGCGAAAGTTAGCAAACAAAATATTCCCGCAATTTCATTAACCGAGTCAACTCGGATATATGTAAGCGTTACTCAACATGGTGGTTATTTGTTTTTGTAAAATTCAATTTTCGTGTTAGTTACATAGAAAAAGGAACACGTACGCATTTTGAGGTCCGAAATAAACCGATTAAGATTTTGGCGGGAATGATTTAGGTGTGACGTTACATTACCCGCCTATTTTATACAATCTTTATTTATTTAAATAAAATACGTTTCTTTTTTTCTTTTTTTTGGGGGGGTGGGTTTATTTTACTGTAGTATATATTACTTCATTTTTGTTTGACTTTAAATATTTATTTATTTTGAAGAAGAAGAATATAATGATGTTGACATGTTGTTTTGAGGTTGTTACACGTACACTTTTTATTTCATTTAATTTAATTTTGAACAGATGGATATCAATTATCATTTCATCTAATCTATTAGAAATACATGAGGTGTTTTAATATTTGTTTTCGAAAATTATTTATTATTTGGATATATTTAACAGTTATTAATATGATCAACATTTTTTCCTAGCTGCATGGCCTGTAGTAGGTATCTGGTTCTATTGCACGGTTGTATAACACTAGACGGATGCCTGTACGATGCGATGGTGATAGTGGCAACGACAGTGTGGTGGTGGCGGCGACGGGTGGTGGTGGTGGACGCGGCAAGTAGTGTAGATTATTGATGTAAAGCTACTTGATGTAAAAGGGTGTACTGTAATTATTTTAGGAAGTTAAGGGATAGATGTTGTAAATTAATTCATTAAGGATATTATAAATATATCAAGTAGAGATGTTTAAAATAGTGAATAAAGATGAAAGGCATTAAGAAAAAGAGGGTGATGTTGATGCTTTATATAGTAGTATAGATATAGATTAATGTGTAAATATGACTATCATCACCATAAGTAGTTCGAAAAGCACAAGAGTTTATTCACTATAAGTTATATGTATTTTTTTATTATGGGTTTCAATTAAGGGGTAAAATATTTTCTTTCACCTAAAAGGATAATTAATTCAATTTATGTCGAAAAGGAGGGTTATTACGTGTCCATACATGTAGACTTTCATTGCCAATTGGCTATCCACGTGTATCGTAAAGATGATGTAGCAATTGAATACGTACATATACGACTGATGTGATAATTGATGTATTATACATATTTAGTTGTCACGCCATCTTTTAGTTATACGTGGATAGTCACATGTTTAATGAAAGTCTACGTGTACAGACACGTAGGCTTAATTTGAACGAAAATTTGATAATATCCTTTTTTGACAAATATTGAATTAATTACTTTTTTTAAGTGAGAGGGAGTATTTTACTTCTTAATATTGAGAAATCTTCAATGAATTACCCCTTTCTTGTGAACATTTTGTATTTGTCTTTTTTTTTTTTTTAAAGGTGTGGATTACTCGCGAATATCGGGAGGTCTAGCATACGTTGTCTTAACCGGGTCCGCGCTAGAGGTCTCCCTCGCCCAATTTAAACCCCTCAATGAGAAACCCCTATCACTCAGAGATCTGGACTCGAACCCCTGACCTCTTGTGAGGAAAGAGGCCTCCTTGCCACTAGACCATTTGGTGATGGTTATCAAGATATCATACTTCACTTTTAAAAAACAAAATTTAACATTTAGATGAAACATACACATATTATGAGTTTTATTTTCGTTTTCATCATCATCAACATTATCTTTTACGATGGTAAATACAATACTAAATAGCTAGGTTCCCTTTGTAGTCTGTATCATTTAACTCATGCAAATATTTTTAAAATTTTTTTAACTGAATTTTCATCTACATTTGCAGGAGCTTCAGGGATTACTTTAACTGTTGTTGACGACTATGTTTCATATTTCATTAATTATTCCACAAATCTGTACTGGTATGGATTATCATGAAATCAAGTAGAGGCTTATTATGCACTTTAATCACTTAATCATGCCTTAACTTAGCTTAATTATCTCACGCTTAAGGAAAGATTAGCCTAACTAATCTTAATTAACAATCTTGTTAAATCATAATTTTGGCAAATATCACAACATTTATCATAAAACTATTGATCAATATTTAATATTACTTTTAATATTGGTAATGCTATCACCTAATCTAAAGTCATGATGGTAAACATGGTTCGTGTCATATTAAAATTTCAACCATGTTTAGTTAAGTTAATATATGGATAAATAATCCAATAATGAGCAATATTAAATTATAAGTTAGAAACATAAATGTATTATTATTCATTAATTAATTCAAAATGTCCTATGTATTAGAATAAAAAAGTTTTACTTTTTTATATTATAAACAACAATATGTTGTTATTTATGTATTTATATGAGATAAACGTTCCGTTAAATTTGATTTACTATTATGCATGCTACCAAAGAATTAAACAGAACATTTGATTAGTTAGACCTTTATGTATATGGTAAGGTAATTTTTTTAAGTGATATGCATCTATTTTTCAAATAATTAATATTTATTTATGGGTTGCCAGATTAAAAATAGAATTTCAAATGACTGAATTGTAGAATTATTTAGATTTTCAATAAACCAAAAAATGGAAATAGCGATGTAAATAGATAGTTTGAAAACAATGAATATAATAGGATGTTTAATATAAGAGTTTTAATTATATTAGAAATTTTAATATATATATATATTAATTAAAATTTAAATTATTTATGTTACCTAAAAAAAATATTTATTAATATAAGTTTAAAGAGACACATATCATTTACATAAATCGCCATTTGTCGATCTTCTTAATTCTGTCTCTGTTTTAATATATCAACTCTGTTTTAATATATTTGTATTTTCAATTCTGTTTTAAAATATTGGCAGATTGAGGCACGAAGAGAATGAAGTTTAAAACCAGAATATAAATAGGTAGAGAGAAAAAGTTGTTTCTTAACGTATTTTTAAATTAAAAGCATAGTTTTGAGATCCAACTTTTACAAAAGCATAAATTTTTAATCATATAAAAATATGGCATGGAATATACTGGGTTTTCAAAGAC
>JAOXNX010000035.1:19245160-19264112 GCA_028566075.1 Solidago caesia
AAACACTTTAGATATGTGTGAGAATAATATTAGTAAATTTTGTGTGGATAAAATTTAAAAAAGAGTTAGCTTAGATTATTTTCCAAATTTTTAATAACAAAAATAAAAATTTATTTTTTTGAAAGAATAAAAAATTCATTAAAATTAAATTTGTTAATAATTTTATTTACAAGTTGGTGTAATTACTTTTAATATTGCAATATAATTCGTTGTCTTCATTTGTTGAAAAAATAGTTAGAAACATGTAATTAGCAATATAATACGTTATCAATACCAATATCAAAATTAATATTATTAGGCAGCCATTAAAAAGACCAAATGCGTGTGATAAATCATGTTCAAATATTATCTTCTTAAAAAAAGAGTCTACGTAGATGGTCAATCCGTACATCGTACGAGTATTAAGACTAGTACATATATATACCAATTAATTTAATCAAGCAAACGATATTTGTTGTATTTAGGAAGAATGTATATGATATTATTATTAGCTTTATTCTGGTATAGATGATATTTACGTGTTTAAAAAGGGTAAATATGAAATTCTCTTAAAAAAATTTGTGGATTTGTGGATTTATGACATGCATGTATCGAAATTAAATAGGAGAGATCCCGCTAGGCTAGATAAGTTGAAGTTTTTTTTTTTAACAACAAATCTATTCTATTTCTAAAATACCTTCTTAAAATAATCTTAAACTACCTTATGTCAGGGATTAAAATTGAACTTTACCCCCAAAAGACAAGAGTCTCTATCAAGCGGGGTAACCCCACATTGGCAGCTGAAGTAAACTTAAAAGTCATATTAAGGGTGGCAATCGTGTCGTGTTTAGGTTAACTGGTTGGTATGTTGGTGGGTTCATATATCTTAACTCAAACCCAACCCATTTAATAATTGTGTCAAATCTTTGAATTCAAATATATTCAACCCACTTAATAAAAATATTAGACGTGTGAACCGTTTAACTCATGTTAAATCAAAATCTACATGATATTAATTATAGGTCAAGGTTTTCGATATATTGAATCCACACAATAAATAAAATTACATAACTATAAATAAACACATAAAATATACTTCAATAAACATATCAAGCGATAAGATAAAAATATAAGAAAACATAAAAGAGTTACAATATTTGGAATTAAATATTTGATATATTTATTAGTTTTGCTATACGTACCTTTTAACGGGTTGACAGGTTGTAAACGGATTACATTTACAAAGGTCAACTCAAACCAAAGGTGGTTCTATATGTATTCAACATAGGTCCATGGACCGAGGTTAGATAAGAAATTTTTTTAACAAGCATATGGAAAATCATGTTTGGACAAATGTTATCTAAATTTTTGGACCAAGTAAATTATAAAGCAAACATTTTGAAGCATTTGAAGTGAATGAATTATAATTGGACACACGTAATTTTTATTCCTAGATTCGCCACTAACTTAAACCCTACCCGTATATTTAACGTGTTAGTCGTATCAACCTATTTATGACTCAAACCCAATTAGCCTCAATTGAAACCCACTTGTGTCTCAGGTCATGTCATGTGTCATGTCAGAAATTGCCACCCTTGGTCATATGCATTCCTAGTGGATACATAAAACCGCATACATGGGCACGTTGAGCTTTTATTAAAGCGACAAAGATAGAAACGAACCTAAAAATGAATATTAATAGAAAAAAGGTATTTTGTTAAAGAAAATACTTTTGAAGAGTTTAAATATTATTTGATCGAAGTTTGACAGAGGAGTCACAAAAAGTGTTTAACAGCTAAACATGTAGCGCTTAGAAATAATAACAACATTGCGGCAAAAAAGGGTGATGCAAAATATAGTATATATCTTAAAAAGTTTGGCTGAGCCTAAGTCGCAAAATTTCTCAATTCATCTGAATCACTTTCCACGGTCGAATCTCGAGAATCAAGCTACACTTTAACCGAAAATTTCAAAACCGAAAAATCTCAAAACAGCCCAGAAAACTCGACAAATTGAAAAGAAGTTCCGTGGGCTTTTGTCAATCCAATTAAGTATCCAACTCCATGGTACCGGCCAATTGTTATGAAATAATTCCAAGTAAATCTCGTGAATTTAATCGAGTGTGTTTTTAGGTGTATTGTGTGTTTGGGAGGTTGAAAATGATACAAAGACTAAAGAGAGCGAAACACACGCCGACTTTTTCTTTCAATATCTTTGTCAAATACATGAAAGTTACAAAATACAATTATAACAAATCCTATTATAATTTCTTGAATCTAGATATGGTTATTTTATATATTTACAACTACATCCCTTAGACTATCGTTACATCTTTATATTAAACCTAACATATCTTAAGTTCTTTTTACTGGGCTACCAGAAATTAAAAACAAGATAGAATATATGAAGATGCATGCAGTTGATTGATGTTGGAGATATAATGAATCATGATATTTATACAGTAAAGGATGGAACAAGATTAAATATAGATACAATCTTCTAATTGTTAGTTAGATAGCAGATTATATATTTGCAAAACTTGGGATAGTCCAAGGGCTATGTTTGAAATTGGCTATAATATTGTTTGGAGATTAATAAAAATTAAAAGGTGATGCCCCCTTTTTTTTTTTTAAATTTCTTTTTAATGTATCTACGACCCCTTTATTGTTTATTATCCATATCCAGCACAAAGATTATATTCATGTTTAGTTGACAAAAGGAGGTCATCTTGTTTCCAGGGGTGGAGCTAGTAGGGAGACCAGGGGTGTTTGGCCCCCTCCAACTATCGTAATTTCTTAACTTAAAGCTCAAATTTATAAAAAAAAAATTATACAATTGGTCCCTCTCAATCAATCATGAATTTATATCATGAAACCGAATATAATAAACCAACAAAATCATTTCGGTCAATTTTCTATACTTCAATGCTTTGTAGTCTTTCGTTGCTCGTCTTTTACTTAATATATTTGTATGTTAAAAAAAAGAGTATTTGTATCAAGTATGAAGTCGGCCAGATGCGGTTCTATATAGTGGACACATAGGTTCATGGACCTAGGTTAGATTGGAGTTTTTTTCAGCAAATATATGGAAAATTATATTTGGACACATGTTATACAAGATTTTGGACTTAGGTAAATTATAAAATAAGCATTTTGTAGCATTTAAAATGGATAAATTATAATTGGACACACGTGAATTTTATTCCTAGATCCGCCACTGAAGTCGGCCCCCCTTAACTGGTTGCTCCCCTGCTTGTTTCGGTAAGTATTTGAAAATGTATTTAGGTTTTGTTGAACGCTTTCATTAAATATTCAGTTTATAAATATTGGTATTATATGTATGTTGTAATACTTATGTTAGCGTGGTAACTTGTATATATGTCACATGGCAGCTTATACAGATCATACATCAACAAAAGTTTCATGAAACATACAATAACAATATTTAAAATTGAATGGAACAATATATAGAAACATTTTGAGTTTGATACATATGATAGACTTTGGTCTAAGGTCAAGTATATTGTGGTAAAAAGTGTATGTAGGCGGGGACATTTTAACCCCGTGTATTGCATTGGTACCATGCTCGGAACCCGCAATCCCAATATCCACTTGAAACAACATCCCCCATGAGGCACATGTATGGTATCGATCCTTTGGATGTAACCCGGGGAATATTATGGTTGCCCCTTTACGCATGTGCACACCCATGGGATCGCAAGCTGACGGTGGCCATCACAAACCAGGGGCAGATCACCCATGGAACCTGCGTCAATTGTGGGAGAGACATGTTGATTTCCACTAGTCCATCTTGTGATGGTTAGGTTGAGAATCGATATGTATCTAGCCTAATAGTGATTTCCAATTTTTCCAAAAGGGGTCATATCATAGTATCTTTTTGAAAGCTTTGTATCAATAATATAATATCTTTTAAATTATACCATATTCCTAGCTATCATTAGCATATCAAGCTCTTGGGTCAATGAAGGAGATGGAATATCAAACCTCAAAGAGTGGATGGTGCATTGGAGCATTGATGGCATCAAAAATACTCTTATATACCAACTCAATATAACGATCGATTGAGTCTTTTTGGCATTGACTCGGGGAATACAAAGGGAAGGTTACAGATACCAGTTAATAATTAAGTTGACAGAAAACTAATTATCCACAAACTTTTGATATTAACAGGAAAATTCTGAGCTTGAGTACAAGTATCATATAATAGTTCCGTAAAGGTCGGTTAACTTCTTTCACCAAGCTTCCGAAGCTAACGATAGAGCTACCTTAAGAAAAGAAAAAAAAAGGATAGATCGATGGGAACCCCTTGATCCCATGTACCGCATTAGTACCTGCGAAACCCCCATGCTGAGTTTTTTGCATCGATGGTTAACTACCATTCTCAGTCTTGCGTTTTGGTAAGAATCGAACCTGCGTCCCTCAACAGGCCCTCAATGGCGTCATGGTGGCCAACCCGCCTAAGTGAGTTGGTTTTTAATTTTTTAATTTTTTTTTTTAAATGACTCCAGGCAGAAATGGGGCATCTAAAACAAATAGAGAATTGAGGTTCAAAAGATTAAACCATCTGATTAGTGCATTAGATATAAGCAACTAAGATATATACTAAATATCTGCACATCTATGCAATGGCTTTTCGTCAAGGCCAGAAGGCAAACATTGAGAATCTTTAAAGGCATGAATTCCTATTTATATACATGCTTCAAGTGGGTTGACTTTACAATAATTAGAATGCAAGAAGCCTGGCAAAATAAATCGCAAAAGACGTGTCCAAAGTGTGTGACATTTTTTATACGATATGTCAAATGGAAAAGGGTATGTCTAAGCGTCATGGCCATTGGGTATGTAAGTCATTTGAATAAAAATAAAACAGTGACTGACCCTAATAGACGATAGATACTCAAATGTTAGTTTTCGGTAAATCAGTTACACTGATCGATAATAATACAAAACAAGGTATGTTTTGATTGATGATTGAATTCTCAAGACCCTGTAAACAAATTGAGATTTTTAAGGATCTAATAGAAGTAGCATGAGTGATATGAATATAGGGATCATAAAAAGTCATATATATGTTGCTGTATGGCTTATATCAGGCCAGAAACAAAGTATTGAGGATATTGAAAAGCATATATTCTAATCCATCTGGATGGGAAAACAAGATATGATGCTTTAACTTGACGTACGTACTGGGAAAAGAATCCCAGAATCATCACCATATCTGCGGGAAAAAAAAGTCAAACCAAAGCAGGGGTGACATTTTGAAAATGTAACAAAAGTCGAACTATAAGCCTGATATGTAAAGTACTCTTCTAACTGAATGTGAATATGAAAAAAGAAGGCATGGGTCAACTACCCTACACAAGCTCTGGTCGTCAATGGAAGAAAGTTATTCTTTTTACCCAATTTTCAACCATCTATTCTACGAGTATACATAGATATACAGAATTGGGTTCGTATTGTCTAGAAAGTGGATATCCAAATGGTGGAATATATGGTAGAAGGCTGTAAAGTTGAAAAGGAAAGAAGAAGAGTCATGCGGTTTCATTGGCTATTCGAATATCATAGGCTATAAATAGGCAGTTTAACTAAATTGAGTAACGCACATCAAAACTAATAACAGAATATGAGGAGAGGTTCTTACATGAAGAGAAGAGTACTCTTGTTTGGTAGCCAAGGATGACTTGCCTCATCAAACCCCTCAAGGTGTTGATGTAACACCTTGCTCGGTTCTTCAGGCAGTCACTCCTTGGCTAACTTGACAGTCTCTTCTTGCTCATGTTAGGCCATCTCTTCTTCCTTTCAAAAATAGTGAATGTAGATGAGAATTTGACATTTAAGGAGAATAGAGGTTCTAACATGAATAGAACAGCATTCTTGTTTGGTAGCCAAGGATGGCTTGCCTCATTAAACCTTTTGCGGTGTTAATATGACACCCTATTTGGTTAATCAGGCAGTCACGCCTTGGCTAACTTGACAGGCTGTTCTTTCTCATGCTAAGCCTTCTGTTCTTGCTTTTGAGATCTAGTAGATGTGAACAATACATGCCTCTAGGTTGAGCCATTGTTCATTTTGGCAGTATTCCAAAAATATAAGCGGGTTATAGTATCTTTGTAAGTATTTATAACTAAGAAAACTCTGCTGTGTCCCTCTATGATTATGATGTAATTATAACTTAGCGTTTCTAAAGTTAATTAGCTGAAATGAGTAAAAAGGTGTCAAAATTTTAATGTAATAAGTTGGTTAGAAATCGTTTGCATCACAAAGATGTAAAGTGAGTAGTAAGAATAAGCAATCACTATATATTTGATAAGAGGATAATACGAGAGGTACTTACATGCAGTCTTGTAAACATTCTAGTTCAGTATCAAGCAAATAAGCAATCACTCCATGGCTAATAATTGTAATTGCAGATGATCAGTTTAAGGCAGCAGTGAGAAGATCGAATCAGGCTATGGAGCATTATAAGTTTGAGCTCAATGAATTTATATTGTTCCTTTGTTTATCTTGTATATACGTCGCAGAGAATTCATACCCCCTATTGTCTCGTCATGTGTCCCCATAGCCTTTGACGAGACTGGGTATTGTTGTTGTCTCATCATATGTGTGTATTTCTGTGTAAAAGGCTATAGAATAGCCATCTCAATAAATCGTGTTATCACTTTCCAGAATTAGTTATTCAACACTATTTGTGTGGGTTACACAAATATCACTTTCGGATAATTCAGAATGTTTTGGTCTTGACTTGGGAACAAATCAATAACCACCCTTTCAAATAACGTGTTTCTTCTCATGTACTATGTTTCTATTCTTATAGAGAATGAGAATACCCAATATGGAGCGTTATGTATTAATCGGTCAATTAATCGTCCCATGTTCATCTATAACAGCCAATCGGTTACAAAACTAAATCACCATGGGCCATTAAACCACATTGAAATATTATTCATTGAATAGGTTGAGCTCCAAGGGCGTCACCCCTTGACCCACAAGCGAGACCGCCACAAGAGGTGCCACCTCTAGGACCCCGCAAGTGGGGCGCAGCCCCCTTGACTCCCGCTATTTGGGTCTGGGATATCGTTAACTTAATGGAAGTATACTTTTTACCTCAAAACCCATTTCCAAGTCTAATTATCATATCCCTCAAGTACACCAAATTACTAACAAATTCCTTAATGTGAACATTCATGGAAGTTGGTTTTATAACGCATAACTTTGCCTTCAAACTACAACTTCTTTATAGGATTAAAGTGAAGATGATCGAGCCCAATAATGTGTTCATAGGTCACCAGAACAAGAAAGAACCTCGAAAATGCTTTAAACAACATAAACATACAACTATAGAGACATTTGAGACGGATCGAACATCGAAGGCAAATATATACTTATGTTTTGATGTCATATTTGTTTAGATAAAATCTAGTGTCATGCAATACTATGTACAATTGTACATTGTATGCATTGTTATTATTACCATTCTTTCAGTAGAAGTAATAGATTTATTTTCTATTTCAATTTTCTGAGGTTAAATTTTATTAAAATATAGATAAAAAAAATATTACTGAGACAAAATTTGTGTCGTTAAATCCTTAAACCTATAGTGGCTGAAACTATGAACCACTGATCCTAAATCTTAGTGATCTGTATACTATCTGTCACTAAATCCTTATCTCTCAAATGACTGCATATTATGTGTCACTTAATTTGCTAGTGATATGAAAATTCGTGTCCATGTTAAAGATGGAATATCAAACCGCAAAGAGCAGATGATGCCCAGGCCCGAAGGCATCAAAATATGTTCTTACACATGACCAAGCTGCAGCTAGCAGTACAAAAGACTGCTGGCTTATTAAAAGCAGAAATAGCATGACATGGCGAGTCCATAGCATTGGAGATGCTGTAAGTACTAACCATTGACCAAAATTTCTATACATTTTGACTTAAACAAAGTCAACTTAAAGATCCTAAATATATACAAAACTTGACATTCTATAAAATTCCTGTAGCATTTTAAAGTATATGGCTTTTCATGACTTGCCTCTTTCTAATTCAAGGTGATAGAAATAACACCTTGTTTGGTTTATCAGGCAGTCACTACTTGGCTAACTTGACAGGCTCTTTTTTCTCATGTTAGACCTTCACTTCAAATTACGGTAGTAGGGTACAAATCAATAATGTGATGATAGGTAAACCAAGAGTAGTACTTTTAACTAGAAGGATACTCCTACTTGGTAGCCGATAAAAAATATGTTAAAATGGGATTTGAAACTCACGTATAAACCATTAAATTGAGAAAGTTCGTTTTCTTAGGAAAGTTATGTCGACCCTACAAAACGCCTTAGGGTATTACAAAATCTTGATTTAAGGCATGGGTCAACTACCCTACACAAGTTCTGGTCATCAATGGAAGAAAGTTATTCTTTTTACCCAATTTTCAACCATCTATTCTACGAGTACAGAATTGGGTTCGAATTGTCTAGAAAGTGGATATCCAAATGGTGGAATATATGGTAGAAGGCTGTAAAGTTGAAAAGGAAAAAAGAAGAGACATGAGGTTTCATTGGCAATTCAAATATTATAGGCTATAAATAGGCAGTTCAACTAAATTGAGTAACGCACATCAAAACTAATAACAGAATATGAGGAGATGTTCTTACATGAAGAGAAGAGTACTCTTGTTTGGTAGCCAAGGATGACTTGCCTCATCAAACCCCTCAAGGTGTTGATGTAACACCTTGCTCGGTTCTTCAGGCAGTCACTCCTTGGCTAACTTGACAGTCTCTTCTTGCTCATGTTAGGCCATCTCTTCTTCCTTTCAAAAATAGTGAATGTAGATGAGAATTTGACATTTAAGGAGAATAGAGGTTCTAACATGAATAGAACAGCATTCTTGTTTGGTAGCCAAGGATGGCTTGCCTCATTAAACCTTTTGCGGTGTTAATATGACACCCTATTTGGTTAATCAGGCAGTCACGCCTTGGCTAACTTGACAGGCTGTTCTTTCTCATGCTAAGCCTTCTGTTCTTGCTTTTGAGATCTAGTAGATGTGAACAATACATGCCTCTAGTTTGTAGTATCTTTGTAAGTATTTATAACCAAAGAAACTTTGTTGTGTCCCTCTATCATTATGATGTAATTATAATTTAGCATTTCTAAAGTTAGTTGAAATGAGTAAAAAGGTGTTAAAATTTTAATATAATAAGTTGGTTAGAAATCGTTTGCATCTCAAACATGTAAACAGATCGAGTAATAAGAATTATGTGGTTTTATCAAATATATAGTATTGGTTATAAATAGTTAGTTTCACTCAAACAAGAGCAATGCAGATCAATATATAGTTGATGAGTGGATAATACTAGAGGCACTTACATGCAGTCTTGTAAACATTCTAGTTCAGTATCAAGCAAATAAGCAATCACTCCAGGGCTAATAATTGTAGTCGCAGATGATCAGTTGAAGCCAGCAGTGAGAAAATCGAGTCTGACCTGAAGACAAGAGTACTCTTGGATGTACGTTGATGCATTATCATGTACTATGGAGCATTATAAGTTTGAGCTCGATGAATTTATATTGGTGCAACACCCCCAGTCTTTCATTTCATAGCATTGTTACTTTGTTTATCTTGTACATACGACGTCGCAGAGAATTCATACCCTACTGTCTCATCATATGTATCCCCATAGCCTTTGAAGAGATCGGGTATAGTTGTTGTCTCATCATATGTGTGTATTTGTGTGTACAAGGTTTAGAATAGCCATCTCAATAAATCATGTTATCATTTTTTAAAATCGTGTTTTCTATTTGTGTGGGTTACACAAATATCACTTTCGGATATTTCAAAAAATTTGTTCTCGACTTGGGAACAAATCAAGAACCACCCTTTCAAATAAGAGCGTTATGTGTATACGTGTCTCTTCTCATGTACTATGTTTATATTCTTATAGAGAATGAGAATACCCAATATCGAGCGTTATGTATTAATCAGTCAATTAATCTTCCCATATTCCTCTATAACAGCCAATCGGTTACAAGACTAAGTCACCATGGGCCATTAAACTATGTTGAAATATTATTCATTGAATAGGTCGAGCACCAAGGGCGTCACCCCTTGACTCACAAACGAGACCGCCACAATAGGCGTTGCCTCTAGGACCTGCAAGTGGGACGCAGCCCCCTTGACTCTTGCTATTTGGGTCTGGGATATCATTAACCTTAATGGAAGTATACTCCGTACCTTCAAACCCATTTCCAAGTCTAATTATCATATCCCTCAATTACACCAAATTACAATCAAATTCCTTAATGCGAACATTCTTGGAAGTTGGTTTTATGACGCAGAACTTTGCCTTCAAACTACAACTTCTTTATAAGACGAAAGTGAAAATGATTGTGCCCAATAATGTGTTATAGCTCACCAAAACAAGAAAGAACCTCAAAAATGCTTTAACCCACATAAACACACAACTTTAGAGACATTTGAGATGGATCAAAGGCAAATATATACTTATGTTTTGATGTCATATTTCTTTAGATAAACTCTAGTGTCATGCAATACTTTGCACATCGTATGCATTGGTATTATTACCATTTTTTTTTCCTGATAATCAAAACCTTTCAGTAGAAGTAATAGATTTATTTTCTACTTCAATTTCCTGAAGTTAAATTTTATTAAAATATAGATAAAGAACCTATATATATATATATATTACTTAGACAAAATTTGTGTCGTTAAAGATGGAATGTCAAACCGCAAAGAGCAGATGGTGCCCAGGCCCGAAGGCATCAAAATATGTTCTTACACATGACCAAGCTGCAGCTAGCAGTACAAAAGACTGGTGGTTTATTAAAAGCTGAAATTACATGACATGGCCAGTCCATAGCATTGGAATGCTGTAAGCACTAACCATTGCCAAAATTTCTATACATTTTGACTTAAACAAAGTCAACCTAACGATACTAAAAGCATACAAAACTTGACATTCTATGACTTTTAATGACAGGCCTACCTTAAAGTGCTTTTGTTAAAGTAAACTGAGTTCAGAAAAAAATGGACACATTAAACGATTCTGAGAACTTGAGACTTTATCTAATTAGTGCATTAGATCAAGTATGCATGACCTCTAGTTAGGGCCAGAAGGCAAACTTTGAGGATCTTGAAGTATATATTCCAATTCATGGGAAACCACAAAATGGTTTGACTTCACGTACCATAAAAAGGATTTGTCTCGATCAAAATATGTGTGGGACATGTTCAATATGTTAACTGAATAGTTTCGGATCTAAAAGACCCTGAGTATCGATGAGTCACAAACTTAAGACTGGTAAAGTGGGAATAAAGTAAATGACAGAAATAGACCGACAATGGATATCTCTACTAGTGTTTCAAGGACGGTACACTTAAATGAAATCATATCATATTCTACGCAGCACTAGCCAGCCCATTGATTGAAGAGCTTGATACCTTTTAATATGTATCCCTTTCCATTTTCATTATTGAGATATACAGGATAGGATTCTTAATTATTCTCCAGCAAGTGATTCTTAATTATTCTCCTAAAACAAAGTGAAAATGATCAAAAGTACCATATATATCATACTAAAACAAAGTGAAAATGATCAGAAGCAAGAGTAGTACTTTTAAATACAAGGATCCTCTTGCTGAATTGGTAGCCGATAAAGAATTTGTTAAAATGGAATGGGAAACTCTCGTATATATGCATATAAACCATTAAATTGAGAAAGCTCATTTTCTTAGTAAAGTATTTTGATTGTGGTATATATGGAATGTTTTAACTCTAATTTAAGGCACCAACTAACAGACACAACCCGGCCATTCCATGATGGGTTTTTGAACTGTTTAATTACTTGACATACTTTTAATACCTTTTCAAGACTCCAACTACACTGCATTTAACTTTGTAAGTGGAATCAGATTAGCTAGCTCAATCGAGGGTGCACTACTCACTCGATCTCCTACTTGTAGTTAAGCTCAATCTCTACTAGTCTTTCAAGTAAATAAGTGAAAATATATGATGAGAAAAAGGCTTCACAAGAATCTGATCAAAAGTACCATATCGGTACAAAATTTGAGACATATTTTAAAAGTTCATTGGGTATATATGTCAATAAACAAGTACATGGCTCCACGTGCATGCTATGTAAAAACCGAAAAATACATTGTCATTTAGTTCCAAATTGATTGCATTGCCATGATATGGTTCGCGGCACTCTTCTCAAGGGAAGCCATGTAGTAGAAACCATACAATTAGTTATTGTAACCACTGACCACATTAACTGAATAGCTCTTGCAACCAAGCTCATGAAGAGGAGAAGCAAAAGCATGACAAGTGGAAATCTGAGCACATTTCGATGTTCTTGCAAACTAATATAGAACCGGGCCTTAGTTCATTATTGTGTACCTTATTTTAATTTGCATTTACTTGCATATTTCCATGGAGCAAAATTCTAGTATTTCGAGTATTGGATATGAAGTTACTCTTGCAGTAGTAACATGAGTTATAAAGCAAACTATATATGAACTTTGAAGTTTTTTACAACATCGATCAACTTGAACACGGTGAATAACAAACAAAATAAAATGATCATCATGATCACAAGCCAATACTCCAACAAGGGTTCTGCAAAAAAGGATTAAGTAAACGGATTCCTACTGCATATCTCCGATAATCTTTCAATGAAGCGTCAAATAGTGAAAGTCAACTTCCTTGCAAGATTTTGGCCATTGATTGAAGAACATTATTGATTTTACTCCATGTTTGATCGATATATAGAATCTGGTTCACATAGTATTGAAAGTAAACATATATTCCCCCAAAAAGAGGCATATATGGAAGAAAGTTTGAAAGGTGAAAAGACAAGACAGAAAAAGAATTGTGCGATTTCATTGACATGTGATATTTCGTAGGCTATATATAGAAAGTTTTACACACACTAGTAATGCACTTCAAACCTTATAACAGAAATCGAAGAGAGGTTCTTACATGAAGGAAAGAGTATTATCGTTTGGTAGCCAGGGATGACTTGCCTCATCATGCCTAAAGGCATTGCAAAGTAATCCCTTCTAGTTGGATTCATGAGACAAGTCACTCCCTGGTTAGCTAACATGCTCTTCTTTCTCGTGTTAGGCCTTCTCTTCTACCATTCAAGAAGAGCACACACATATTGTTCATTTATAGATGAACATATGATACCTGAAGAGAAACGATCTTCTTAGCTCTTACACGAAGAGAAAATAACACTTATTACGTAGTTAGGGATGACACATTGACACGGTGCATCCGGGCCAGAAAATGAATACTTGTTTTGTTTACCAGGCATGCATGCATATTTAATTCAGCAAGCTCATCTTTTTTATGCTAATCCTTGTTTATGATTAGTATTTGTAGTTAAAGTTCCATGATTTAACATTTCATAACAATCATTTCATAAAAGAAATCATTGTTCCGCCCTCTAACCGTGCCTAACCATGTTGATTCTTGTGTGATTCTTTGTTCTTTTATTGTTTATTGTTTATTGGCAAACAAGAATAAAGAAGGAACAAGTCGCAAAAACTCATGTTGGGTAGTGAGCTCTCATGATTCTCAACGTTATTCCAATCTTATAGATAGTGATTGAATGTGTGTGATAGCAGGAAATTAGTTTTGATTCTTTCCTTTTAGAGCCGGAAATGGTTAATACACCAAGACTTGGGGTTTTAGTCGCATCAACTCAATGGCGTCCACCAAGGCACCAACCACATTACCCCACCCCAACCCACCGACCCACACAACAACAGAAAAAAACACCAATAAACAAACCAACCCATACAAAACAAACAAAAAAAAAACATAACAAGCTGCTTAGCCGTCAACCAGCCAGCGGACTGATCTACTAACAACAAACCAACAACATTTTATGGAATTTAGTTCTAAATACATTATGACTTAAACAAAGTCAACCTAACGATACTAAATACATACAAAACTTGACATTCTATGAGATTCATGTAGCCGGCCTTTTAAAGTATATGGCTTTAAATGATAGACCTACCTTAAGGTGCTTTTGTGAAAGTAAAAAAAATGGACACATAAAATGATTCTGATAACTTGAGAACTTAATCTAAGGAAGAAAGACGAAAAGATAAGGAAGAATAATTAATATTATATATGGGGCATCATTAACCATTCATACAGCATTAATTGCCTATAAATGAAGGTTCTCCTCATAGGATCGAGAAAGGCAGGTCAAAAACTGATAAGAGATTAATATATAAGAAGAGGTTCTTACATGAACTATAAATGAAGGTTCTCCTCATAGGAGAAAGGCACTCTTGATTGATAGCCAAGGTGACACCAGAAAAGTTGATGTCAGTGGCGGATCTTGAGGAAAATCACCAAGGGGACCGAAAGTCACAGAGGGGGCCGAAAGGTGTAAATCTCCGGTAATTTATTACACGAGGTCACATTTGTTTTTCTCACTTTTTCCTTCCTATTAATCATCTTTCATAAAGACATAATGCATAATCTAAATCTTTCATGTTCATCTTAATATTTAGGTACTTACTAATATAAAGCTTTTCATGTTTGAATGCAAAGATTTTCATTGTCGGATTTAGATCTCGGTTGTTCTACTCGAGGGTAAAGTTTTTATCTTTTTTATTTCATTTATATCTGGGTTAAATTCATAGTATTTTATTTTTCTATCCTTTTTTTTTTTTTGAAATCGTAGATGGAACAACCAAGGGCATGAATTAGAAGATTAGAGGTGTAATATGAAGATGGTGTTATATGTGAGGTTGTACATATTTTTTTTTTTATTACACACCAACTGTTTGTTAAAATGTCCATATGAAAAGAAAAAAGAAAACTTTTATTTTAGTGAAAAAAGAGGTTTTATATGGAAATTAGTAATTTGTGAGTTCTTTTTATTGCACCCAAGCGTTTGTTAATAAATGGAAATTGGTTGTTGGGTTTGTTGGTATTGGAGAGGCTTGAAACACATTTTACTCTTTTCTACTAAAAGTCACAAACGTTTTGGAAGGAGGTTTTTTTAATGAAATTTGTAGATATGTTGGTTGTGATTATGCAGCTCTTATAGTGAATGCAAATCTTAGATTGTTGACTGGGTGTTGCATCTGCACTTTACTCTGCAGGTTGTTTATCGGTTTTGATTTTTTCCATTATTGAAATTTAAAAATGGGTTGTCAAGTTACACGTAAACTTCTCAAATACTAGCATTAAATTTATTTGATTTCAGGGTACGTGATGCTATAGAGGCAACTACGAATGCTGAGATAGTGTTGCAACTTGCAAATTACTGTAATTGGGTTGAGAATGGATTAAGCCTTCCTGATGATCGGAGATCCGTAGCTACACTGCACAGAATGGATTGAGCCTTCCTGATGCAACTATGCTCTCAGTGAGTTCTACCAACTATGCAACTATCCCAGAAGAACTCATACATCCCTTACAGAAACAGCAAACTCACACTACTTCAGAATTCTTTAGGTATCGAATGAAATGAAATAAGTGAAGTTACTTTTTAACAGAAGTGGGTTCGGATCAGGGTTTTTTATATGAAATGTGCAGGAGAAAATGCAAAGACGTTAATGTTTGCTCATGTGAGCCCAGAAGATGATTCTTTTGGGAAGACTGTTAGTACATTGAAGTTTGCTCAACGGGCCTCAACTGTTGACTTGGTGCAACGCGATTGAATAAAGAAAGTCGGGAAGTCATGGACGTTAAAGAACAGATTGAGACCCTGAAAAGACAATTGGGTGAAAAGGAGCCACAGAGTGCACAACATGCCAACAAACTGGAAGCAAAATCGCCATTACAAAGACAAAAAGTAGCACCAATGACATAAGAAATAACTCCACCCGGTGCTCGAAGATTGAACATTGAGAGATGTCCTCCAAAGAGTCCCAATGCTCCAGGTTTTGCTTCCGTAAGCATTTAGAAAGAACTCCACCCTTGTAAGTCCTTATTTGTTAAAACTTTGACTTTTTTTAACCATTCATTGAACTTACTGGCTTGTTCATGACATGAGTTTTCATTTGCTTTGTTTAGGTGTGGATAAAAACAGGAATGCAAAGCCGCTGCCACCTAAGGCTAAACGGAATGGGGCTATCTCGGCGGCGACCCACACGTGGATCGCCTAGGGGCTGCCGGGAACACCGCCCCCTTCGGCGATCCGGCTTCCATGCGACTTCCCCAGCTCGCCGACTCACTCTTTGACTTTCGCACATTTCAAAAATATATATATATATATCGTTAAACAGCTAGTGTTATAAATTTACTTTTTTTATTTTTACCTTTTACTCTATTTATACAAACACATTTCATACATTTTTTCACACTTTCATCTCTCATTTTCTGTACTTCTATACTTCACTTCTCATTTTTTTTAAAAACATGTTTCCCAACAACTTCAACAACCCTTTTAACACCGGCTACCGTTATCAATGTCCAAACACCTAAAATCAACTAGATATGAACGATCCCAACTTGCTTAATCCACAACAAATGTCGGGTTTTGGTTCATGGAATGCGCCACAAGAGGGCTACAGTTTCGCCGGGGTTAGTCAATCAAAAGACACCAGGTGTACACCTTGGTATGTTATTTTTAAACTTTAATTATTTTTATACATTTATAAACTTACTTATTTTTTTGTTACTAATTATTTTTTTATACTTTAGAACGTCGACGAGTTATTGATACCCCACCGCCATCACCACATTCTCCCAACGTTGAAGTCGTCCAAGAAACACAACCGGAGGTTGAGGCCGGTGGTTCAAGGCCGGAGGTTGAGGCCGGTGGTTTATTAAAATGTAATGGATTTATGTTTTTATTTAATATTTATGTTTTATCTATTAAATTGTAATGGTTTTTATTTGGAATTTATTGTATAAAAAAAAATAAAAAAAATAACCCCCCATCCATCTAGATAGCCTCACTCCCACTTTTTTAAGAGACTACCCAATGTGTGACTAGGCGCCACATGACACAAGTTTCCCCAACTTGGGGTAGCCCCACTCCTCTTAGCCGAACCGTACAAGCAAGACAAAGTGGATGTAAACTTGGGTTTGAGTTAAGAAAAGAAACTTTGATGGCTTTGACTCGAAGCTTAGTATTGACATTGTTCAGCTAACTTTCGCTTAGAATACAAAATTGTCATCTTTCAGTTCGGCATTAGTTTTAGTTGCAATTCAGCTCGGCATATAATCGTTGGTTTTTCACATGATCAATAATTCATTAATTTGATTGATTTTCTTTGTGCATTGTGAAAATGACTACATTTCATTTCATTTCATTTCCTGCTGCTTCAGATGAACCTTATTGGGTTCGAATTGGAATAATAAAATAAATCAAAATATGTAAATGTCAAATTCATCATTTGTCAAACTTACCCATACTAATAAACCAACAAACTAAAACTGTACAAAATTCCCCAAAAAATATTTTTTTTGCCATTAAATATATATAAACTAAAACTTCTCAACAATATCGAATATGTATAATTTTTAAATATAATGGTGAGCTAAAATATATAAACTAAAACTGTACAAAATGCCCCAAAAAATATTTTTTTTGCCATTAAATATATATATAAACTAAAACTTCTCAACAATATCGAATATGTATAATTTTTAAATATAATGGTGAGCTAAAATATATATATATATATAAATTTTTTTGACAACTACACAAATAGTAGAAGATTCAATTCACCAAAAGTTACAACTTCATATGCTAGAAAATTTTTGATTAACGATTGATAGTAGTCATCGTTTAATAAGACATATTATATAAATTTCCTATCGACAACCCTGTGTAACACGCAAGATTTACACCTAGTATATGTCAAAAAACAAGTACATTACGCAACTATGTATAAACCGAAAAATATATTGGCATTTCAGGTCTTAAACCCTAAGTTTATTGTCTAGCCATGATATGGTTCACGGCACTCTACTCAAAGGAAGCCATGTAGTAGAAACCATACGATTAGTTATTCTAACTGCTGACCACATTAACACTGAATAGCTCTTGCAGCCAAGCTCATGAAGAGGAGAAGTAAAGGCATGACAAGTGGAAATCTAAGTACATTTCGATGTTTTTACAAACTAATATAGAACCGCACCTTAGTTCATTATTGTGTACCTTATTTTAATTTGCATTTACTTGCATATTGCCATGGAGCAAAATTCTAGTATTTCGAGTATAGTAATGGATATGAAGTTACTCTTGCATTCTTCCTTCATGTCACGAGTTCGAATCCTGTCAGGGTATTTTTTCAGGAAACGACATCTCCTTGCAATTGAAATGGACCTGGACCAGACCCCCATCATCCCCAATAGAGCTACTGCAATTTCAAGACCTCCAGCTACTATTGTCGACCCTAAGACTATCAGACAACAACGACTCTTGGCAATGGATGCCTGATCCATCAAGCTGCTTCTCGGTTAAATCCATGAAGGTGGTTCTGCAACAATCTAAATTCGGCCCCAAACATTGGGTTTTCCCATGGAATTCACTTGTTCCACTAAAAACTAATATTTTTGGGTGGAGACTAGAGATGAATCGCGTACCGACCACTGATCAGTTACTGCTGAGGCATATCCCAATAGCTTCAGCCGCATGCCCCCTGTGCAACCACCCAACTGAAACAGTCGACCATCTTTTCATCCACTGCCAATTTGCGGATTATCTCTGGATTTTCATTCTATCGTGGTGCCATCTCCCAATGATCAAACCTACAACTATTAAAGACCTCTTCGAGATTCACAAGTCGCTATCCTCAGACACCCGGAAACAAAAACTTTTTAATGTCATCATCATGTCCTACTGCTGGGTAATTTGGAAGGCTCGTAACGACCGCATCTTCTCAAACAGAACACCATCACTTCGATTCGCAACCAAGGAAATTAAAAGTGCAAGCTTTCTCTGGATAACCA
>JAOXNX010000035.1:19264212-19275785 GCA_028566075.1 Solidago caesia
AGTTAGTATAAAGCAGGTTTTATTGTACAAGCTTTGCGAAAAATTGCCCGGGTAAAACCTGGGTGGAAAGCGGAAAAAACAGCAAAAACAGGCCCTTTTTTTATTATTGGCGACCAACATGTCGTCGCCGATCGATATTCACCAAAAACGAAAAATAAATGAAAAATGTAATTAAAAAATGTGTTGGCGACGACATTGGCGACCACCATGTCGTCGCCGATCGATTTTTCAGTTTTTTTTTTAATCGAAAATTAAATAAAAAATCAAATTCGAAAATTATTCCGCGACGACAACGTCGTCTCCAATGTCGTCGCCAACTAATTTTCCTAATTTCTTTTTCCTTTTTTCTTTTCATTGTGGGACCCACATTTACGTCGTCGCTAAATTCGTCACCAAACAGAATAGGACACGAAGTTTTGGCGACCAAAGATGTCGTCACCAAAGGTCGTCGCAGAAGACCATTGGCGACGACATATGTGGGATCGGCGACGACACTTTTGGTGGCCAAAACCTGTATTTGTTGTAGTGTGTAGAGGGAAAGTTAATATAATTTGAGGTTTTTAAAATTTGAAAAATGAAAATGAAAAGTGGAAAACAATAAAAAAAAATGTTTTCTAATTTCCCATTGAAAAGTGGAAAACAGTGTTTTCTATTTTCTTGAAAAGTTTTTTAGAAAGCTATTATTTGATCGCGTTTTCTGTTTTTCATGTTTTCTTAAAAAACAAAAATGAAAAACAATGGGTGTTCCCCAACTAAACGCCCCCTTAATATTTTATGTATACTAAAATGTGTCTGTGCTAAGTCATAATAATATTGATATCATATATCTTGAGTCCTTAAGATCCAGCCACAACAAAAAGGATAATTAAACGTTGAGTAAAGATATTTAACATGTAAATTACTAAATGATCAAATCTACATAGCAATGATGGCTAAGGGCGGAGCCTGTCAATCCATGGCGGAGCCATGATGGCTAAGGACGGATCCCGTCAGTCGATGACGGAGCCATAACAGTTAAGGGAGGAGCCCGTCAGGTAGGTCACCCCATCACCGATCATCCCTATGACCTATCACCCTATGACTTATCAACCCCAATGACCTATCACCCTCACCAGCTACTCTTTATTAATACCCTTAAGGGCGGAGCCCGCTTCGAATCACAGTTTTCGGTGGTGGCTTGCACATGTGTAATCGAACTAATTTTCTTTAGATATATTACTTTTATATGTGTAAGGTATATAACATGCACATATGTAAATACTACAAAAAAAATAAGAATTAAAAAGTAGTCAAAAGTATATCGGATGACATCTCCAATTAAAGATGACGAAAATTTTAAGACTACCCATATATTTTTTTCGTCTAGCGATGTACGGTTTTTGAGATAAAAGTTTTTTTTAACGAATTAGATGGAATTTTATGATTTTAAAATCAGTGGTCAAGATTGGTTCTCGCGTTCTATTTTTTTTCAAAAGATTCTCAAAATAACTTACCCTTGTTTCGTATGTTCATATGTATTGGAAAACTATATGTTTTATATCCCAAAGTCTTCGAGCTGTGAGGTTTTCAAGATCTACAAAATTTTGGCCTTTTTACACAATCCTCAAAAATTATACCCCTTCAATTAAGCAAAGTATGATCAAGAAACTAGAAAACTTTTAACGATTTTTACACTTCTTTCAACAACCTAGTGGTTGAAGTCAAGACCTTGGTGAACCTTAGGATAAAAAATAGAGCAAAAAATAATACTAAGATACATTACCCATATACAATTTTAAACCCGGTTACTGTTCAATGAACAATAACTCGGTAACTTTAATTCATATACAATATTTAGCAATATATAACATGGTTATGTCTTGGTTTAAGTGGTAACATGTGCTGCCCCCTAAGCCAATGGTCATATGTTCGACTCCGTTCCGCTCCTTTATTTTTTTATTCTTCTTCTGTGAAGCAACAATTCTAATGCGCGTGGCATCAGTGCCTTTAATCTTATACCTTTAATAAAGTTTTAATATTTTGGTTTTCAATATTTGATTAATTCATTTAATTATTAATAGCTTTCTTAATCTTATACCTTTAAGTTTCAATATTTTAGTTTTCATTATTTGATTAATTCATTTAATTATTAATAGCTTTCTTTTTGAGATTTTTTCACGGATTTTCGAATTCACACTGTTTAACCTTTTTTATTTTTTAATTTTTGGTTTTAGCTTTTTTTTTTGTCATGGTTTTTATTAATGTTTATTTTTCAATTGTTTTTTTTTAAATAACTATATCTAACTTTTAATTTTAACTTTTCTGTTTGGGGTTTTTTTACACGAATTTTAAGTTGTACATTCTTTTTTTCGGGTCATGCTTTTAAAAAAAAGATAAATGGGTAGGAACCTTCTGCTTCATGTACCTTCTATGTACCAGAGTGCACACCGCATATAACTCATGCCCGGTGAAGCACCATCCTCACACTTGGATCACAAGAGGCACTTGCATTTGGCAAGTTTCGAACCAGTGACCTCTAGCTTTCATTTTGTGGGCCCATGTGGTCACATGGTGGCGGTACCAATCTATCAAGTGACTACAGATAATTATTATATCTTATATTGTTATACGACGATGTGTATGAAAAATTTATATCGGTATATAACTTTTTGTAGCTACCAACTTGGTTTTATTAATGTTATTGAAGTGTCGTCGTTTTCACTAATAAAACTATAATTATATTTTGTGTTGCTATTTCACTTTATTTATTTATACATTGTTATTATCTATATAATTATTATATGTTATATTGGTATTGGAATCATAGTGACACATTCTCTAATTGATTTAAAAGTCGTCATTTGCATTAACAAACCTATTATTATATGTTATGTTGTTATCTTACATATAGTAAGATTCGTTATTTGCATATATGTTATATTCGTATATGACATTATATCAGTATTATCAAAGTGTCATTTTTGTTTTATTATAAACTTTATATTACGATAGACTGTCTTTTAGGTTAAGAAGAAAAATACCCGCCGCAACGCGTGGCATAGACTTCTCGTTTCAAACATTCCCCTAATGCACGGGTACATTAGTTGGAAGGAAAAAAAAAGTCAAAACTTGAAAGCTTGTTATTTTGATTGTCTGCCTCAAATGGCTACATTTGATATCAGAGAAAATGATGACAAACACCCAGTTTCAACCCTTATCATTTTCACTGGTAATCATCTCATCTGGCCTATCTCTATATTTATCTATACACCTTTTTATAAAAGTTATTATTATTAAGTTTGATTTCTTTTTATATGTATATAAAAATGTATAACAGCCTTGGATTCAGAAGCACTTCCCATTGTTGAACTCTTTAAGCTTTCACCAGATGATGGTTCTTTGTAAGTTTATATCTTTTTTTTTTTAAATCTTTTTTTATTATTATTGCCATTATGATGTTTGATGTTCATTTCATACATACATACATACATACATAAGGTATAAATAATGATTTTTGCAAAAAAGTTTTATGTTTGACAGTTTCGAAAGTGTTTATTTGCTAAAAAAAAAAGAAAAGAGTGTTGTTCGGACTTGGGAGTGCATAGTTTTAAGTGCTTAAGTGTTAAGTTGTGTTCAGAATAAGCGGCAGATTATGAAAATAAGTGTGTTTTAATCTTTGAGCTAAAGCGGACCAAAATCCATATACTTGAACTTGTGTTTTGGCCTTCGAAAAACGCAACAAGCTATACGTGTTCCCCACCAAACTGATTATTTTGAAGTGCTCATATACTTTTTATAAGATAATATCATTATCTATTAGGTTTATTTTTTCACATTTTGAATTTAGGACAGGCAAGTTTACTTTCAGACGTGACATGTGTTACGTTTAGTAATTACGTAACTTTCAGTTATGATGACTTTGGAGATGCTGATCAAACCACTTGTCACTGCGTAGGGAGAGGCATACCACTAGCCTATATGTTATAAGTTGGTTAAGCTAAAAGCTCCCTTATGAGACCGTGGTCCCTTGCCCCACTAGTATCAACAGCTCCCAACAACCTTATGGTCCTCGATTCAAGCCACATCATAGGCGTCAGTTGCATAATCTATAAGTTTAGTAGTATTTTACCGCTTCAAAATTAACCCTCCTTTATGAGGCTTATATATACTGTCTATAGATTTTTCGTTTTATTGTATTGCAGCTCTCTGGGCTGTAAAGTACCGCATTCTATTATTTCGTTTTTTGGGTTTATTTGAGTTTCAATTATTTCAGGTTTCCGTTAGGTGTCCCTTGGATCAGATATCATGGTTCTTACAAGGATCTAAATATAAATCTCATTTATCCAGGAAAGGACCCCGACTTAGGTGGGTAACTGTTTCTTCTTCCGCATTATTGAATACGTTTGCGGGATATTTCAGATGATTTTTTTCTCTCCAATTTCATGAAATATTTGATTGATTAGTAAATTTGGAATTTAGTAGTCAACATGTGGCCCAAATATAGTCAGAGATCCATAGGCACTGATATACAAAATTCGCCTGCGTTCTTGAATGTAAATGATATGGAATTACCAAGATGTATATGTTTCACACGATATTTAAGCAATTTTTTTCCCTGTATTAATTCTTTAGGCTATTTCTTTCTCAGGGGTCAATAGTGTGGGTACGGTTCCTGCATCTCTTGTGACTTATGCTTCTATTCAAGCATTGAAGCCTGATCTTTTGATAAATGCTGGCACTGCTGGCGGCTTTAAAGTATACTGTTTGTGCCCATTATCTTTTTTACCTTTTCTTTCTGAAAATAATTGAAGTTAGGATTGTGATTTGTATGTTTGATTGTTTACTGCATCTGCAATTTGTTTCTTCTTGTTTGTCATCTTATTTAATTTGGAAGTTATAGTTGTGTTAATGTTGATGGAACCAGGTGAAAGGAGCTTGCATATTTGATGTGTTCTTAGTATCAGATCTCGCGTTTCATGATAGACGGATTCCAATTCCAGTAAGTAGCTTAATCAATTTGTCTGTTAGAATAATAATGTTAATGAAACTACGGAAATTATGCATACATATTGTTCTACTCGACTGTATCAGTTTTTTATCCTAATTCGTTGGCCCTCTTGATATGCAGGGTCCTGATAAATATGGAGTTGGTAGACGGCAGAGTTTCTCCACACCAAATCTTGTGAAGGAACTTAAGCTAAAGGTGATCGTCTATAAGTGATTTTTTAACGAACATGGTGTTTGACAAATGTTGACATTTTCAAAAAACTAATCAGGCTATAAATTTTGTCAGAATTCAGTTAATTATTCAGTTAGGCAATCTAGCTTGATACCGATATTATTTATTCTTGTGGGACTCGTTTTCCAAATGTTATACATCTTTTCCCCCAACTGCAGATTGTTGTTTATGACATTCTAGATTGTTCGATATGTTAATATACACACCTTGCAGGTTTGCAAACTGTCCACGGGAGATTCTTTGGATATGACCCCGCAGGATGAAACATGCATATTGGCCAATGATGCAACAATCGTTGATATGGAGGTATAATGCCAATTCGTAGTTTGTCTTTGCTTAAGTTGTTTCCCATGATTTGATACGCATTTTCTGCTATGATGAAATACCTTTTGAGTTGCTATTTATTTTTTCAAAACAATATCTTGTTACATTATTTTTAAGTCTTAGGTTTTTGACAACTGACAACTAGAAGTGGTAATTCACACCCATTTCAAGGAAATCGGTTGATACATGTTTTATTTTACATCTAACAGGTTAAAAGCTCGCTTAAAATGGAGCAGTCAGATGGGTCTAACAAGTCAAAAGTGTATCAAATGCTAACAACCATTTGAATCATTTTAATTATAAAAAGCATAGGTTAGGGTTTTAATGATAAACTTTTGGTAATCATTTTTAATATTTTTATGTATAAAATCAATAAAAAAGAGACAAACTGTTGCGTCAACCCAATCCATGTTGACCCTTGCCAAAAATTGGCTGTTCTGGCCCAATCTGTTTTGGCCCGTTACCCAACCCACCCTTGATGCCACGTTTGTAGACATCAATCAAACTGTATCTATGTATGTATGAGAGCATGTGTGTGTGCCTCATATGCAGCCCTGAAACTTTAGTACAGCCCTTTTCATTCATATCCTAAATTCTGGTTTCAGGGAGCAGCTGTGGCTTATGTGTCTAGTATTATGAGAGTCCCGGCAATATTTATAAAGGCTGTATCAAATTTCGTTGATGGTGAAAAGTCGATTCCTGAAGAATTTGCACAAAATTTGCAAGCAACCGTTGTAGCACTACGAGAAGTAGTTGCCCAGGTGGTTGAATTTATTAATGGTAAGTGCCTCTCTGAACTATGATGATCAATCGGGTGTCCTTTTACTAGACCTTGATTGATCAACCAATTTGGTTTAACATGATTTGTAATCTGTGTTATTCATATATTTTTTGTTTGAGTTTATGCCTTTGAAAAGATAATTTGTTGTGTATTATTGTTTCAACCGATGGAAATCGTAAACTTTTTATCTTGGTATATACATACAGTGAAGTTGAAGGAGTCGCAAAACTCCATATTAGTATGGATCTATGACAGTTCAATCAATTTGATTTTTAACCTCGACTGCTCGTAATTGTAGAGGTGGATACGAGTTTTAGGCTATTTAGTTGTTTAAATTTGTAAAAGAGATAACAATATTGTTTCATGGTGTTTGGATGTGCGTGTAAAACAATTGTTGCAAACTAGCAATGTCTAGTTCAGTTGTTTTTGACTCTTTTTTTTTTTTGGTTATTTAAGGTCAAAAGCAGAAACTTTGAAGAATTAAGGGGTCGCAGTGAAAGTTAACAATATTGCATTTTAAAAAAAAACGAAAAACAAAAAACAAAACAAAAATTCTGGCAACAGTTGATGTGTAGAGGGTGGTGATGCCATTGCCAGTGGCCCCGGACGACAGGGTAAATTGCTAACGATCGATATTGAATAGCAGCGGATGGGTTAACTAGGGCCAACGATCGTCGATGATAGATAGCACACATGGTGACGGTGATGGTAGAGAAATGAAAACGGATGAGATTTAAGAATGGAAAATGATATATCTACCTAAAAAATCAGATAATAATCTTTTTAACAACTTGATCATGACATTTGGTAAGATCAAAGAATGAAATTAGGAAGAAAAAAATAGTGTATTATACTTGTCATGTAATCAACTTGTTACTTGTCTATCAAATTATTGCAGAACTATGCTAATTAAATACTCATCCAAATACTTTTAAACAAAATTAAATTAGACTTATAAAACATAACAATTTTACTAATCTTTATAATTTTTCTTGATGACAAATAGTTAAATTGGCAAATATTCTTAAAATATGTTCTTGATGTATAAAAAATGGAATTATTATTAAAATATTTTGTAAAGATAAAATCCGCAAACTAACCACCACCAAGGCACCAAGTAGTTATGTATTGGGTTTGAAACCTCTTTAGATAAACGTCTTGGAATAGTCAAGAAATATTCGAAAGGTTATGGTTTCCTCTTGATTAAACCATATACATGTGAAGCAAAAATATTTGTCATTATCCAAATAACCTAAACAGATAAACCGTACCCGTTTACTCATTATAATACAACAAAGCACATTTGTGGGTGGTGTCTCACAATCCACTGTAGCTACCACTATAGCAAATATTGTAGCAACTCTTTTTTTTTTTTTTTTTTCTGATTCAAAGCTTATGGGGCCCACTATTTTTGTTTTAACATTTTTTCTTTTTTTTTTCTTTTTTTTTTCCCGTTATTTGTCTTTCACCATTTTTTTTTTCTTCATAATTTTAGCTTTTAAAATTTATCTTTTAGATGAACTGGTTTAATAAACGTTTAAAAGTGTCCACTCTTTTGATTTTTAGTAGTAAACATACTTATGATGACGTGGTTGTGATATTGTATTTAAAAAAAATACCCGCTGCAGCGTTGTTTTGTGATTCTTGGTAGTAAACATACCTATAATGATGTGGTTATGGTATTATACTAAAAAAAAAAATACCCGCGGCAACGCGTAAGGTAAACCAACTTGTTTACCTACAAACTAACAACATAAAATATCTATTAAAAAAATACTTAACTACAAAAAAATGTTAGGCCAATGAAAATAAATGGATACTTTACACACAGATAGAACAACGTCCAACGGTAACCATACATTTCTTATTACTGTTTTATTAACCGCCAAAACCAACAAACTTAACCATGCTTTCTGCCGGACTTCCACTCGCCGGCGGCAACCACCACCTCCTTCGCCACCGTAACAACTTCCACAGTTTCAAACCCATCACACCCAGTTCATTTATCATTAGATCTTCAAGCCTCCAAGAGCTCAATACTTCATCATCATTGGAGGCAAGTGATGATGATGATGGGAAATTGAGTTCAATGGTCAGTGGTTCAGTGTGGTTTCCTGCGATCAAGGTAGCGAAACGGGTGGTTTTGGTGAGACACGGACAGAGTACGTGGAATGCTGAAGGTAGGATACAAGGGAGTTCAGATTTTTCCATTCTTACAAAAAAGGGTGAGGCACAAGCCGAGACTTCGAGGCAAATGCTTATCGATGATTCGTTTGATATTTGCTTCTCAAGGTTTATGTTTTATGTTTTTAGCTTTTGTTGTTTTACCTTTTGGATTTGAAAATGATAGATTGATGAAATTAGAGGTTGAGGTTATTAGTATTATTATTATCATATTTTAATTACGAGTATTAAAGTAGTTAATGGGAAATCTTTGATGACTATCACCAAATTGACAGTGTATGTAAAAAAAAAGGAAAGGAAAGGAACGCCCACTGCCGTCTTCCACGGATTTTGGGCCCCAATACCTCGATGGTGTATGGGGGAGGTTGAGATGTAGACAGCCTTACCCCTACCAAGGTAGGGAGGCTTCTTCCAGGTTCTACCTAAATGGTAGAAAAGGACCTCCGGTCTTTGCATGCGGTGAGGATCGAACCTCTGACATTGTATAGTATTGACATTGTTATAGTATTGACATTGCCCGTTATCGTTTTTTATATAATCTACCTTAGTAGAAGGTGTAAGCAATCTTCTTCTTTTGATGATTATTTGTGAAGATGTTAATGAAAAATTGAATTGAGGGAAACGTGAATGGATTTGGTGCTCAGATATTTTAATTCTTATAATTACATGCAAAGGAAATACGATGGCAAAACATCAAAAAATTTAAAAAATGTTAAATCTAGCGAATCTGGCTAAAACGTACAGAATCATATTGTTTGTTTGTTTTTCTTCGCTGAAATTATTAGAATGAAAATGACGATAAAGGTAATTTTGTCATTGTCTAAAATGTTTTATTCCATTCTAACATAACAACCAAATGTAAAAATGGAATAATAATAAAGCATTCAATTATCATGTTCATTCCATTAAATCATCCATTTTATTCTATCGTTATTCCATTCAGTCCGACTAAACATACTCTAACAATGCAAGTCTGCCTTAAAAAGCTGACTTTTTAAAATATTTACATTAAAATTTATAGGAGAAATACCAAATTTTAAATAAAAACAATGGTGGTTGAAGTAGTTGGCATGCATGCCTTTCTAATTGGAAGGTTACAGGTTCTATCCATGCCTCTCTCCCTTAGTTAGAACATGGGCTTATATTTATTTAGACTTTTAGTTGCAATATGAGATTTTATTGATGGATCGGACTACATTGAGAAGCAATAGTATATCTTTTACTCTTATATTGTTCGATGCTACTCACAAATTTTCCCTTTAATCATTTATACATACTAAAAGCGTACATGCGCAATGAATATTGGTAGATGATTTTTTCAAAAAAATTAAATTGTAGTGTATACAAAATTCGTAAACTTCATTCAGTACATGCGTCAAAAGGTGATGACGGCTGGCAGCCGGCTTCACCGGCCGGTTCTAGATTGTCTAACACACAAATATATAAAAAAAAAAATGTGTCTGTTATTATTGCTAGAATATTTAAAATGAAAATGATTATGTAAATTAATATATAAATAATATAAGTATTAAATGATAAGATAAAAAAGAAATTTTTGAAGTTTTCAAATTTTAGGACAATCCTAAATGAATTATAACGTAGTAGAGATATACGAATACGCTATGTGTCAAAGGTTTTTTCTTCTTTATATTAGCTATATACACACCCACATAAATTTACTATCCTACTACAAAAATAAGTCACGGGAACCGGTTATAAGAGGTTTTAAAAAACGGTTCTACAACCGGTTTCTATTAAAAGGGTTTCAATGTGAAAGTAAAGGTCTAAAAGAGACCGGTCAATTAACCGTTTCTATGCAAGCTATAGAGATCTCTTTTTTTTTTACTAAAGAACTGGTTCCCTTGTAAGATATACAAACGTGTCTTAATCACCTAACCGTATTATGTTTAGACACCATTTCTTTAATGCATAATCGGTTTCTTTGTAATGCATATAAATGAAACATAAAGCTTTACCAGTACGTCGTTCTCTCGGCTAAGTAACATTAATATATATTTATAAAGACTAGCTTACACGAAATTTAAACCTCGAAAACAGAACTTGTATAAAATCTATATATTAATTAACATAAAAAAATTTCTAATCACCCATCTCGATCACAAAGATCAAATAACTAAAATATACATAACTCCAAGAGTCCAAGTATATAAAACATGACAATCTGAAAACTTAAAGACCCGTTTCAGTTTGAACTTCCAGTACATAATGATTTTTCTAGTACAAATATATATCTTGATCTTCATAGAGTTTTCATTGTGCACCTTTCATTTCTGCATGTTTAGACGGGGACACCTTAGACAACACCATGGTTTTAATATCAACTTTGGCTGATCAAATCAAAATAAATACATAAACGATCAATCTTTCGTTACAAAGCTGGAGGCTTAATTGGCAGAATTACATTTGCACGGATTACGTTTTCTACTAAACAAACATGGTATCCTTAGTACATTTTGTACAATCTGCTAGCAACATTAACATAGGCAACCAACGTCATAGGCATACAATTAAGGGGATAAATAAAGCAAAGAGCTACTTATTTGAGAGATTAAGCAGCAGGCCAACTTAACACAAAAGGGGGAAATAAAAACCTATTATCTGATCAATAAAATCTAAAAGCCTGAGTAAGAAGGAAAAAACATAACTAAACTAACTAAGGCCAAACACACGGACAATCTTAGATTCAACAAAAAAAAAATTCCTTCACTATTTATCCAAAATCGAACTAAAATGCAAGCTAGAACAAAACAAGCAAACTTCAAATTAATATGCTTGCAATTCGGGTTCAAGCATGCATTAACAAGTAATTTTAGTTCAGGTTTTTATCTATTTTGGGTTTAAATAGATTAGCATCATTTTTCAAACAAAAACAAACAATTCGGGTTTACACATAGTTCAGGTGTTAGCAAATTTGCATCAGTTCAACTCTTTTTAAGCAAGAAATTCAGGTTCTTGATTCAAATGTAGTTCAGGTTTAAGATTGACGGTACATAAGGCCAAGATGCAGTTCGGGTTTTATTACTAAGCAAGAACATAAAATAGAAC
>JAOXNX010000035.1:19283673-19303400 GCA_028566075.1 Solidago caesia
TACTCGCGACACGGGGCGCCACGTCACCTCCATGGTTCCCCTAAAAAAAGTGGGGAGTGGGGGGAACCAAGAGGGTGGGGGGACTCGCGACACGTGGCACCATCTAATGATTGATTTTTATTTTTTTTCTTTTTTTTCCATTTTAATAAATAAAACAATTACATTTTAATAAATAAAATATAAATCTATTAATAAATAAAACCGATTAACTTTCAAAAATAATATAAATAATACTATTATATTTTAAGAAAAAAAAATTAAATGAAACAAACAAAAAATATAAACAATTAGTTAAACATAAATAAAACAAAAATTTATAAATAATAATACATTTTATCAATAAAAAACATCTTATTAATTAAAATTTGAAGAGTACCCATTTGCAAATACACATACTTGAGGGGTTTAATATGAAAAATTATAAAATAATATATAAAAAAAAGGCCTTATGCCCTTGTTCTTCATCAAACCGCCGTTCCCCTTCCCTCAAACAAGTTGCAGGTAATTTTTTTTTTTTTTTTTTAATCACCAATTGGCTTAACAATATATATTTATATATATATACGGCTTGACAACGGCTCTTTGCGATTTGTCAGATAAACCAAGCGAACCCAGGGGGTCGCCGGAGGGGCGGATCGCCCCCTCGGGGTGGTGTTTCAGGCGATCCGGAGGCGAACCAGGCGCGGTTTGCCCGCTGGTTCCCTCCATTCCGTTCAGCCTAAAGATCCCATCTGTATTCCAACTCTCTGACCCCTAAAAAAAAAAAACTAATCCTTCTTATAGCCCTACACATATTTTCTCTTCATCTAAGCCTTTAATCGAACTTTACCAAAATAAAAAACCTTTGAACCTTGTGACTAACAACTACGGCCATCCCCCCTCCCTCCCTGATCCCCATGATGAAACATCACCACCGCCGAACTTCATAAAACCCCACCACAACGCATTCAGATCAAGCATCATCGATGGCTACCCTATTTTCTGTAACCGTTAATCTCGGGTATGTTAATTTATGCTATCATTATTTAAAGTATGTTAGTTTTTTCCCCCTCTTTTTTAAATTAAAGTATGATTAGTTTATGGGATTGTTTTCAATAATCATTGTTTTGTTTTATTTTGAATGACATCTAATAATTGATTTTTATAATCCATGTCTAAAAGAAGTGACATGAGATGGTTAGTAACAATGACTTTTGAATTTTTAACAGGAACTTATATATTTTGAGGCGGATGATGAAGTCGTTGTTGTCAAATGTTTGGGTTGGATTGGATGCATGCATACAAAGAAATTCTACGCTTTATGGCTACTTTTATTATCAAGCTACATTATAGCCATCACTGGAATTCATAATATTAGATGACGTACAATTGTTTTAATAAGTAAAGCAGGTTCGCTCGGCTTACTAACCAAAAATTGTAGTATCGTATATAATCTTTATAATATATGTCGTTCATTGATTTTGGTTAGCATGAAAAACTTTTATTTTTATTTATAAATTATCCAACATTTAATCAGGCGTTATATCTTTTATTATGTAAATATCATTGTGATTTTGAATAATTTGGATAATGGGGAGTTTTAGAGTTGGACAAATCTTTCTTTTTGTTACGGTGGGGTTAAAGTTAGTTGAGTAACATATTGTTCTTATTTTTTTCATAGGAGAGAGTCTTGCAATATTACACAGTGAGCTAAAGCACCAAAGAAAACTTGTGAGGAACTTGAAAAGCAAATCTTTTTGCTCCAAAAGTTTGTAAGAGGTACAAAAATAGTGTTTGCATGATATCAAAATGTGTAGGGGACTTTAGCTGTGAATTTCAAATATATGTTTAAGCTTGAGTAATATTGGAATCTATTCAAGTTCTTTGGTCTTTTAACAACTTTGTTTTCTATCTCGGTTCATATTGTCTTAGTGCTGCTAAATTGCTTCTCCTTGGCAAGATATATCACTTTCAACATAAGAGGGGATTAAAAAGAGGCAGTTCCAATTCCACTTCTAAAAATTTTCACTCTGGATTGAGGCAATACCTGGCTGCAATGATGCCTCTGTCCATTTGTGCGATACGATTGTTGGAAAGGTATTTACTGTGGCAAACGATGAGCACCTAAAGAAAGCCTTTGATCTTTTTTACAAGAATAAATTGGTTCACCAATGAAGAAGTCAGGTTAGTTGAATACTTGGATTACATATCAAAGTGGGATTGAACCAAATGGGTCAACTTCGGTTTGAGCGAATTTGGGTTGACATTAAAAATGCTTTCGCCTAACGTTATTACTCTTTTTAATTAGTCATTATGTTTTGTATTATTGAAAAAAGTTTTAATTTTACAATAGTAATTTAGTTCATTGGCTGGAAATATTTAGGAGCCATTATCCATTGAAGATAGAGGTAACAAAGAAGGCTTTTGGGTTTTGACCCATTTGACATAGTTTTTTTTAATTTATTTTTAAAATAACTAAAATTGAGTCTAACTGTCAGACATGAATCGAATCAACTAATCCATAAATAAATGAGTCGTAACTACACCTTTACCGTGTTGCATATTGTTCGTTATCCTCTTTGTTTGCTTTTAAAACCACATATGATCTACTCATTTTAGTACAAAGCTGATATGTGTTTCAAATATCTCCTTTCAAAACTTATATTGTTCTTTTGTTTGAATAGACATGAGTATCACCATTTCATATAAGATGATGATTTCTTAAATGTGTAAAATTTTTACTTGACCCGATAAGTTGTTTATCTTGATCTTTACACAAGTTATACATATTTGGAAATGAAGTTTAGAATTATTCACTGTTTTTAATCTTGATTATTACTTGCTTTTTACTGTTGGAGTAACTGGCTTCAAGCACTAATCTAACCTGCTTATTGTTGATAATTTTGGTTTCGGTTTTGATGTTTCAGTTGGGAGCAAGCAATCCAAAAGAAACTGCAAGGTGGGTACATGCTTTACAAGATGTTGCAATGGAATCGGAACGAATTCAAAGAAAAGATGGCAGCCATTTAGATACTCACGTTATATTGTATGATATAAACATGGTTAAAAGTTTATAGTGAACTTTTAGACTTGATAAAAATCAATATCTTGAGAGACTGAATGAAAAGAAAATTGTTATGTTGTATGATATAATATTGTTAAATCTTTATGATTTTATTTAGCTTATGCTTCGTGAGAGTTTGGTTTGATTGGTTTAATCTAAAAATTGCTCAGATTTATCATAAACACTTTGAAACGAAATCTATAAGGCATATGTTTTGAAACTACCCGTCCATCGGACGGGTCTGAAAACTAGTATACATATATATGCATCAAACCACAGTCAGTGGCGCAGCTCTTTAGGGGCCGGGGGGGGGGGGGGCCCGACCCTCCGAAATTTTTTTTGCTATGTAGGGGTATATAGTTTTCGTGTACAAAAATTTTGATATATACGGTTTCGACCCCCTATTTTAAACTTTTATATACTAAACATTATAGAATTTTAGATCCCGACCCCCTACTACAAAAAGTCTAGCTTCGCCACTGACCACAGTAAATAAACGGATAAAGATTATGACATAAATCTTAAAAATCAAAACAATAAAAACCAAAAAAAAACTAAAAAAGAAAAGTTTAAAAAAAAACCTTACAAAAAAGAAAGAAAGAAATAGGTAGGACAAAAAAAAAAAGAGTCAAAGTTATTATTGATTACACGAATCCCGGTACTTTCTTTTTAATATATATACTAATATATAATGAGAAATCTAATGAGGTTAGTTTAAAAAGTTATGTTATAATGTGTTTGTAAAATTTTGTTTGTAAATTATTTGTAAATGGTTCCATTTAAAAATATCTTAGAAAAAAAAATGTATTAGAGGATCTTAAATGAAAAAGTTTTTAAAACTTTTATTTTACCAGCTAACTAATTCACTTATCTAAGTCACATACATCATTCCTTCAATACACTAGATTTTATATGGTAATGAAGAACGTTCAAAAAAATTTCAAGCCATTTTTTTACACACTAATAAATACCACTCAATCACAGAAAATAAATGTCACTCTATTACAATGAAAATAAATACCATCAATGTATACATTTTCGAAAACCTCTATGTTTCTACTACTTGAAGTACTACGTTTTCTTTGACTTTGTTTCGAATTAGGTCAAAAAGACTGATTTTCAAAAGTGGTCATATTCTGAACGAGTGTAGTAAGTTTGTCTTCGAAAATCCATAGAAAAATGATGAAAAATCATATTGAGGTGATTCTAATGGTTATTCTTAGATGAAAAGGTTAGCTTTAAGGTTGTAAAACAGTTTGTTAAATGGTTAAGTTTTTAATAAGACGTTTCCGCAATAAGTGGTTGTTTATTTATAAGTTTTTGGAAATCCTTATTTTATTTTATTTTTAAAGTTGAACAAGCAAAATATCCCGCGCTTTGCGTCGAGAGTGTAAACCTTTCAAAAAAATAATATATTTTTACAAATAGTTTGTTATAACTGTTAATTATAACCAGGTTAGAAATTATAACATGACAACAATAGGTATAGTAAATTAATAAGTAAACAATATAATATAAGTTTTAAAAACTAAAACTATAAAAAAGAAAAAAAATGATGAAATCAGAAGATTGGTAGCAGAACTTAGAAAAACCAAAAAACTTTTAATTATAATCGGGTTAAAAAGTATAACATGACAACAATAGATATAACCAAATGACAGTAAATAAATAGCTAAACAATATAACATAAATTTTAAAAACTAAAATTTAAAATAAAATAAAATGATGAATTCAAAAGATTTGTGACAAAACTTTAAAAAACCAAAAGTATGGTGATTAATGTTGAAAATCCTAGTATTCCTAAATGTTCCTTAATTGGATACTAGATGAAAGACCCGTGTCCGACACGGGCCGTTTATATAAATTTAAAATCGTTAATATACATATGTATATCGGGTTACTCTAAATCAAATGAACAACTCGTTTTTTTAAGCTATAACCAGAAAATCGTAGTTATTATTGTCAAGAAAGTTGCGGAACATTACAGTACTTAATTTTACAAAACCAAGCTACATAAATTTTTAATAGCCGAAATTTCATTAGCCAAATTAACTTATTTATGTAATAACCAAATTTTCAATTCTAAACACATTGGCCGATGGTATTAACCAATTCTTGAAATAAACTATTTTATATAACACAATCCAAAAATTTCGAAAAAAAGAAAAGAAATGAGCTTATTTAGGATTAAAACTATAACTGGGAAAGCCCTTATGTGCAACTCTAATGTGGTCAATGTTTGGGAACTTAATTCTTGATAAATGAAAGCATAGCTAGTCTTTTTTTTTTTAAAGCCAAATACCCAAATTATATATTTCATATTTTATAGTTGGATTTCACATTTTCACATCAGCAACAAATAACTCCAATTGACAACCTATTAATTAAGGTTAGTTATATATGTAACAACCCCAATTGTAGCTTTATCAAAATAATTAAAAATATTACTTCAAATCAACCATCACTCCCAATACTTTTATTTTGACTCAAGTAAGTCAAATATGAAAAAAACTATTATATACTAAGACTAATACCAAAACGTTTAATAACGTATGAAAAATAAAATAACATTGCAAATTAGGAAACTGCTACTTGAATCTTACAACCCACCTGCATTAGTCCATTTACATAGTCCAGCCACCTTTTTGCACTTTAAACTCTTTAAGTCCACTTTCACAACCCAATTGTAATGAGTTAACCATTTTACACCAGCAACGTTACTCCAAACTAAAACACCAAGACATTAAACAAACCACAATCAAATGCATGGCTAATATCAACTGTATCAGCTTGACTTTCAATAGACAGCTTGACCTTCAATGGACATGTGAACCCGATAAGCCTTGACCTTGGCTTGCACACAGACTGGAGCCTGCATACACCACAATTGACCAAACTTATGTGTGCATCTAGCCATGAGCACGGGCCTAAACCCGAACCGAACCGGCCCGAGTAGGCCCGAAGACCGAAAATGCATAAAATCCAAACCCGAAGACCGACCCGTTAAGGGTTCGGTCGGTCCGGGTTCGGGCGGGCTTGGACCGGGTCTCGGTTTTTCCGTTGCCTTTCTCTTTTTTTTCCAAAAACCGCTCGGCCCGACCCGAACCGGTCCGACCCGAAACCCGAAATGACAAGAAATCCAAGCCCGAATACCGACCCGAAAAGGGTTCGGTCGGTCCGGTTCGGTCCGGGTTCGGGTGGTCCGTGGTCGGGTCTCGGTTTTCCGGGTCATTTGCTCATCCCTATATGCATCTGAGGTTCTGATTAGCATAAACAATAGGTATAACCAAATGACAGTAAATAAATAGCTAAACAATATAATATAAATTTTAAAAACTAAAATTTAAAATAAAATAAAATAAAATGATGAATTCAAAAGATTTGTGACAAAACTTTAAAAAACCAAAAGTATGGTGATTAATGTTGGAAATCCTAAAAATCTAGTATTCCTAAAGGTTAAATTGGATATATAGAATGCTTGGTTCCCAACCCTAAAACACCCCCTTTTTAAGAATTATTATTATGATTCGTGTTTCCTTAACCTAATTCAAGTGTATCTCATAACTCAATATAAATACGAGTATTAATAATCAAACCGTCATCGGGTATTAAGGCTACTAGAGATTGGATCGATTGCGAAACGAGTATCCATCATATCAATCGGATAAGATATATATGGCGATAACCACAGCAGCAGCAGTCAGATTTGATCCCCAGATGAAGAAGAAGGAGGAGGCGGCACCCCTTGCACTTGATATAGTACAATACGAGATCTTACCAAGGCTTCCAGCCAAGTCCATATGTCGTTTCAAGTGCGTTTCCAAACAATGGAAATTGTTTCTGTCGTCACATATGTTTGGAAACATGCACCACCTCCGCCACATTAACAACAAAACCTATAGGCTTCTGTTACTTGACAACCCCGGCAAACCCCTCCTCAACCATACCGTCGTCGGTTTTAATCGACTGGAAAAAGCTGATCCTCGATTTGATTTGGTTTTAGCAAGTTTGGATGGATTGGTATGTGTAGCCTCCACAAAAACCATCACCGGTGGTCTAGCTTTATGGAATCCGTTGACGGGTGCCTACCACAAGTTGCCGTCTCACCCCGATTTTTTTCCAACCTATGATCCTCGGTGGCATATCATTGGTTTCTATTCGGACTCTTCCAATGACTATAAGCTTCTTTATGTGGTTGGTAACTTTGATGTGTATATTTATTCCCAAAGATTGAATTCATGGAGACAGTTTGAATTTGTCATTGAAAACTATGGCGAGCGTTCCTTTGACCAATGGTCGCAGGCTATCTTCTGCGACCAGAGTCTTTACTTTTGGGTAGAACGCTCACATAAATATCTCTTACATAATCCTCATGATGCAATTATTTGTTTTGATGTGAACACGGAAGTCTTCAGGATAATACAACTTCCACCTCTTCCAAGTGGTGCAATACGTCTTCATTCAAGTTTAGTGGCTATCGACGGATGCATTCACTTGTGTGTAGCCTATTGTATAGACTACGCACCGTTTAAACAGGGAAATATGTGGAAGTTGATCAATGGTGATTCGTGGGCGGAGGTGGCATTTTTTCCGGGCGTTCCATATGTTTGTACCTTGGACAGCCCAAAGTGGCCAATTCCGCCCAGCGTATGCGTAACTAGGAATGCCCGGGATAGCTGGATTGCGATTATAGAGGGTAACAACAACTCATTTGATGAAATAATGAATATGGAGGAATTCACATTAACAGATCATTCGGCTTCTTCCTCTTCCGTGAGGTCTCCGCATCCGTATAGCCGAATCATATATGAGGAGACCCTTGTGTCTCCCAATCCTCCTCCTCCGTAAGTTTAATTTGTTTGTTTCATAAATCATCCAGCTATCTATCGAATCGATCTATCATCCTGTCCTATTTAAACTATATGTATTATTAATTTATTATATCAATGATCCCTTGCTGGTTAATATAATAATAGGTGTATCCTTTGTCCCAAAACATGCTGTCTATAGGGAATTTGATATGCACCAGAAGTTTAGGGTGTTAGTGTCTTTTTTTTTTATAAATAATAGTTTCTTATTCTAAGTAGCTACTTGTTCACCAAGTTAGGTTTATCTTGAATAAGGCCTGCGTGCCACATTCTATTGAACTTTGATTAGGAGTTTCTGGAATTCAAATCCAATTTAGGAGTTGTTGCTGGAACTCGAATCCAATATTTATCATCTATAACTATCATTCATTTGTGTCATCTTTCTTGTTTGTCTATTTTCTTTGTTCATCAAATGGCCATTCGTACATAATTACCTGCTAATTTGACTATGAAAAAACCAAATTCCTTGTCATTTAGTTAAGTTCTGAATAATGCGATGGAGCACCTCACCTGTACGTGCTAGTATCCCAAAGATGAAAAGGATGGTCCCGCTTGGTTGTTGCAAGCACACGAGATACTGGTCTGCAATACAATCAAAGCAAATAATATCAACCAAAGCACATAATATCGGTTATATTATTACCATATATTATCTATTTGCATTCTAGTAATAACAAATGTAAGATTAGAAGTTCCCGTTCATCCACCTTGGTGTGAAAATCGGGGGCAATATGAATAGGATTACAAGTTGGGAATTTTTGTTTGAGATCTTTGAAGCTCGATTAGCAAAGTGGAAAGCTCGTTGTATCTCGATAGGGGGTAGAGTCACTCTCATTAGAGCAGTGATGGAAAGCATCCCTACTTACTACTTCTCGTTATTCAAGGTCCCCGACAAAGTTATAAATGGGCTTGAAACATGTATTAGAAGATTTCTATGGGGAGGGGCAGCTGATAGAAAGAAGGTTAATTGGGTGGCATGGGAGCTTGTTTCATCCCCTGTTAGTAAAGGCGGTTTGGGTTTGACTAGATTGAAAGATGCTAACTCGGCTCTTCTTGCTAAGTGGGTGTGGAGGTATAAAAACGAGCCTACTGCTCTTTGGAGGCTAATTATCGATGAGTTTCATGACACTAAAAGAAGTTGGGCTTCTCTTCCTTGTAATAGTGCTCTTACAGGAGTTTGGAAAAATATCGTTGGTACCATTAACAAGTTAAAGGTAAATGGGGTTGGGTTGAATAATTTCTTTAAGGGCATTTGTGGTGACGGGAATGCCATTAAGTTTTGAATTGACCAGTGGGTTAGCGATTGTCCACTAAGGACTTGTTCCCGAATTTGTTCAAGTTAGACCAGGAGAAGAAAAGAAAAGTTAGAGATATGTTTTGCATTGAATCGAATTCGTTCTTGGGGTATCATCCTTGGAGCAGAGGGCCTGCTTCTGATGTGGAACAGCAGGAGTGGAATAACTTGGCTGGGCTTTTGATGGAGAAAAAATTAAACGGTAGTATGGACAGATGGCTATGGACCGGAGACAAAGAAAAAAGTTTTTCGGTTAAAAGCGTCAAAAGGTTATTGTGCAACAATTATGATTTTAATGGCAGGTATGTATTTAAATGGTCTAAGTGGGTGCCATTGAAGTGTAATATCTTTATGTGGAGAGCCGCTTTGGATCGTATTCCAACCTTAGTCGCTCTCCAAAACCGTAATTGTTGGTTCGACAGTACGAGTTGCGGGTTTTGTAATGCTTGGGACGAATCTGTGGAACACCTCCTTTGCTCATGCGAATTTGCTTCTGATGTTTGGCTTCGTGTTGGGTAGTGGTGCAAGATGAACTCTCTTTTTCTTCTCCATTAAAGATGTGATTGAGGCCCACAAATCTGTGAGCACAGGTAAGAAGACAAGAAAAATTATTAAAGGTATTTTGTTTATTACTTGTTGGTGCATATGGAAAGCAAGGAATGCAAGGCGATTCGAGAACGAAACGGTTAGCGGGGAAAAGGTTTTTTAAGAGATCAAAGCAACCGGGTTTTTTTGGTATAGAAATAGAATGAAAAATTGTAATACGAGTTGGAAAGAATGGTGTTTGTTTAATTTCGTGTAATTTTTCGATGTAATGTTGGACCACTCCCCGATTGTGGGAGTCGGGGTGTTGTGAATAATTGTAAACTTTCAAAAAAAAAATAAAAAAATAACCAATATAGTTCTAATAACTATTTTTATTTATAAATTTTAATTCTTAATAATAAAAACCGTTTAAAATATGATTTGTAAAATAACTTACGTTATTATTAATTTAAAACATATAAAACGTTATAATTTAATTATCTATAACTTGAATTCTCTCATTTGTATAAACTTATTAATATTTATTAAATAGCAAAACATGAGTTTGTCAATTGAGTTTTTATAATATCATATTTTCTCTCACTATCTTTTATCATCCTCGATAAATATCGTAGAAAGAAACACAAAATATCATTAAAAAACACTCAATACCAGTATAAATCAAAAAGTTATAAGATGCGTTTATCCCGTTGCATTCCGCGGGTATCCTACTAGTATTGTCTAATAATACATTTTATCAAATTTTTTCATTACCGATCATAAGTAAAAGTTTACAGCTTATGTTTTTTGAGGTTTTTTTAATGCGGTTTTTCCGTTCGACGTAGGATTTTTATTTTTATTTTTATTTTGTTAATTTTGATAAGTATTATGAATAATACTTTATTACATGAATAAAAAATATTTTTTTTATATAAAAACTTTTTTGTGTTTACTCGTAATTTGTCATTGTAGTTCTAAATGTTAAAACTCTGTTAGACGAATGTCCGCGCGATGCGGCGGTGATGGTAGTGGCGGCGGCGATGGTAGCGGCGGTGACAGTGGTGGTGGTGGCGACTGGTGGTGGCGGCGGTGGCGTAGGCTATTGATGTAAAGGGTATTGATGTAAAAAGAGGGTAGTGTAGTTATTTTAGGAATTAAGGGTTGAAGTTGTAAATAAATTTCATTAAGGGTATTATAGTTATATCAAGTAGAGATTTTGAAATAATAAATAAAGGATGGGGGTATTTTGAATAGTTCAAAGTTGTAATTTGAGAAAATGAGGGGGGATGCTTTATCTCCTTCTCTTAAAGAGGAGAACTTTGGCCGATGTCATGGGGTTATGATGTCATAAAATTTGTTGTGTCAACTAATGGACATGTCCACATTGGATTATGATGTCATGGGGTGATGATATTGATAGGTTTTTTAAGGTGTTTATACTATGTGTTTTAGTATATATTGTTAGTGGACCTTTTATGGATATATTTAATTAATGTGGTGGGGCTTTTGAGTTTATCTATGTTGGGTTTTTGAATTTGAAGGTAAATAGCTTCCATGAGAAGCTTTAAGCTTTATAGTTTATATATCAATTATTCATATTTCAAAGAAATAATACCGGAAACATTTAAACATTTAAATTTTAACTAGCCGCGTTTACACGCGGGTTTTTTGGCCTAGTATTGTATAATGTATTATTTTAGTTATTGTGAGGGGGAAAAAAGAAGAAACACATGTATCTTTCTTCCTCCCATCACATATTTAGGTACGCTGATGAATATATTTTTCAAAACTACTTATCATTTTGGCTTGCTTAGCCTATTCATTTCAGTCCGGTTCAGTTCGATTATTTAAACTTGAGCCCGGATATGATGCTATTTGGCCTAAAATCATTGCTTTGACCAAGATTTTTAAGCTTGGATAATCAAGCCAAACTATGCATATCCTTTAAATGAGACTACATTAGGAATTCAATTAAGTAAACATATGCCAATCCGTAAACCAACCCACACAACAATACTACATCGCTCTGCAATGGAAACTTGTTTTCAACTCGTTTTCTGTTGAGTAATTGTTCTTAAGAATTAAGTGGTTAGATGTTTGCCGGTATGATTTAGATCAACTGGCATCTTAGAGGTGAGATTAGGCTTAGTGAACATACGGTTATGGGTTCAAATTTTACAAGGGGGTTTTTTCATAAAAATTGGGTTTTCTCCTTAATTGATTTTCTCCTGAATTGATGACTTGGTGTTGAAATATGATTGGGTGATACCACTGGTGGCACGATGATACTCCAATAGTCCGTCAGTGATCAAAAATTGTCGTTAAAAAAAAGTGTTAATATGTTTGATGGGTTTAGATATTAAGGGTTTCATCTCACATTGTTTGATATTTAAATTATCTTTAATATTGGTTGGGGCGATTCATTAATGTAGTATCGATAATTTAGAAGTTATATATAATAGATCAAATTATATGGATTAATAATTACTCCAATCATCTAAAATTTAGTTTATTTATATAATAATAATTTCAAAATAAAAACTATACAATTGAAACTTAAAAGTACCATCAAAATCTGAAATTGATAGATACAAAATTATAAAACAAACGGTATAATATGATTGAAGCCACATTAAGACTATGAGTGTGAACTCCTGATGGAAGCCCCGGGCTCGGAGCGTTCATGTAAAGCCATGTGACATTTTGTATTTGGTTGAGCAGTATTGAAAAATGGAAAAGATAAAGAAAGAGAGTATAAAGTGTGTTAATGGTGGCGTCTTAAATCCGACGCCCTTCTCTTCTTTTTGGCCTGGAACACCCCAGGGGCGGTGTACGGGGCGTTATTGGGGCATTCCTGGGGCATTCCGAGGCGTTCCGAGACACAAGACGCTTTGCTCCTGATAGCCTATTAAAACTGAATAAAACATAGGGTAAAAGGTTAGACATCTTTTCACTAACTTTGTTGTGTCCATTTTCAATTCTGACAACCAGTAAACTTTGTTGGAGTGCTACCGTGAACGCAACCATTTCTGAATAGAGTTAGCGTCCACATTGTTAACATACAACTTGATTTCTTTAACTGAAAATAATACAACAACAGAAGCAATATTTAATCGCATTAAAAATACGTGAGAAATAAAATGTATACAGTCATATCTTTATCTAAACTTAAAAAGACTGCTTCTAGATACTGAAAATTAATATAACATTGTCTATTTTCATTCATTTTTGTTTAGATACAACCTTTAAAAATGGTATGACCATTGGATGATGATGCATGCAATGATAAACACATTTGCCTAAAACTAGCCAAAGCATATAATAGTCAGTAAAAAATGCATCGCCTCAAATTAGAATTGACCAAAAATACTTAGTTGTGGTTCTATTTATTATTTATAAAAGACCGATTAAAGAGATAATCCAAGTTGGTTCTTTTAACCTTTAAAAAAAAGACCGACATAATCCAACTACTCAAGTTATATTTAAGGGTAATCAACCCTTCAGCTGCTTCTACCAACCAGTTTTCACGGTCAGTATAAAAAAGTAAATCGCATAATACTATAATTAAAGGGATATAGGAATGAAGTTGAAAATATTGCATTCGCTTCTGTGTTTCATATTATATGATACTAGGCTACCATCATGAAAGATAAGTCATATTTCATCAAGGGCATATAAAAGTGACAAGGGGAGCTATATAATGAAGACTTAAAACTAAGATGCAAAATTCACAAAAAGCATACAACCTTTAAGTTCTAAGTGAGATAGAGGTGATTCAAAACACATCATCATTCTAAAAAAAAAAAGTTTTAAGAATGTTGTCATAAATTTTTGGAAGGTGATAAATGCAATTTAATTTATGTCACACTGTTCTTTTTTTCTTTTCTTTTTTTACTAAAAAGCTTGTTTATATTAAACTCTAACAAGACGTCAGAAAACAAACCAAGAGGCTACTAAAAGGTGAATCGCCAAAAGGAAAAAGAAAGTATGAGGGTGACTCCGATGAGTGATTCTTAAAAGGGTGAGTTGCACTGTTAAACATTTTTTTTTTTATTTAAGAAGATGTCATATTTTGGGATGGACAAAGAATAATATTGAGGAAGAGGTCATTTTATTATTATTATTATTAACCAACCATCAATAGATGGAATGATATTTGGGAGACTTAAGACCTTGGGGTCTTGGGTTGAAATCTTGATGTGATCAAAATGCTCCTAAGAATAGTGACAGAGCCTTTGGAATGAAAGTTAGGTATATGAAAAGGCATGTTATTGAGCCCAAATTTTTCATTAAAAAAAATAAACACAATCCATGATTGGCCATTAATGTGTTTGAGAAAATGTATTGTAAAATTGTGTGTTGTAAAATGCACATCCCTAAAATTTATGCTAAGATATATGGGGTAATAGAGTATTATTTAATGCAAAGTTTATATCCTCATTTGTTAAAAGCTATTTGTATATTATTTTTTATTTTTTTATTTTTTTTCTGAAAACAAAAAAATATAGATGAGGCAGCTAACATGGGAGGGTGGCTGTCAATCTTTTCTTCCTTTTCGTTTCCGTATAGCAGGTCCCAAAATGTAACATTATTGCAACTTTACACGAAAAAGTAAATATGATTTGTTTTAGAACGGGGTGATATTTTTTATTTTTCAAATACAAAGTATGTCAAACACATATTCACAAATATTTATACTTTTTTACAATGAAAGGGTTATACATAATAATGTTTGTCAATATACAAAATTGAATTATCGGTGGCATTTGATATATATAGGTTCTGGTTCAAATAAAACAAGTATTAAAGTAAAATAAATAAAACAATCTTTTCTTTTTTAACTGAAAATCGTTGTGCATCATGAAAATATATGTGCATCAGTGTTTATGTTTGTGCTCTATAATCTTCATGCATCAGTTTTATCATGATCCAACGGTCAAGATCTTATCTTATTTGTTTTATTTTAATATTTGCTTTACAATAACCAACCTATATATATATATATATATATATTAGACGCATGCCCGGGCGATGCAGCGGCAATGATGGTAGCGACGACGATGTAGTGGAGGTGGTGGTGGTTGCGGCGGTACGTGGCGATGGTGGTGGTGTGGTTATTAATGTAAAAGATGTAGTGTAGTTAGTTTAGAAATTAAAGGGTAGATGTTATATATTAATTTCATTAAGAGTATATTGGGTATTCAATAGAATCATGGATAGTGTTAGTTATATTAGTAAGAGCATTTTAGGTATTTCAAAGATAGAAAGTTTAAAAGGGGGAGGGGTAGTTTGTTTTATAAGGGGGTAAAGATAAAAAACTAGTCTTAACATAATACAGTACATAGTTTAACTTAAACTTAACTAGGAGCTACTAACAGCCTCGCTTCACGGGGCCGCAATTATCGGTTTTGCGCCTTTTTTTTAAGACAATATCGCAAACACAACATTGTAAATGTGTTTATTCTCATATTATTATATTTCGTCTGCGTGTTGTGCGGTTTCAAATATTGCGATTACGTTTTGTTGTTGATGCTGTGTCGTTATATATGTTTGCTAAAAACTTTGACATATCAAATATATATTTATTTAAGGACAATGCCACAACTACATTCAGAAGTTTGCAGTGCCGATTACATATATTATTTCGTGCAAAAAACAAAAAAACAAAATCAGAAAAAAAAAAAAAAAAAAAAAGGAAAAATACTGTACAAGAAACCAAAAATAAAACTAAAAAAAAAAAACTAAAACGAGGTGCTACGTCACACGTGACACTGTTCATTCCATTTAATATTAATATAGATAGTAATAGTAATGCTAATACTAATACTAACACCAACATAAAGAATATAATAGTTAGTCTACCCGAATACATATAATTATTTGGTGCAAGAAAACAAAAAAATAAAACTGAAGAAAAACCAAAAGGGAAAAAAACTGGTCAAGAATAAATATATAAAAAAAAACAAAAACGGAATACAACGTAGAAAAATTCAAACAATGACACATGGTGTAACGTGAGTACGTGACAGAATCGAAATAGTGCCACATCACGTGACAGTGTTCATTCCATCTAATATAGATATAGATAGTAAAGTAATAATATTTATTGTTTACAAATTCATAACTATAGAGTGAAATAACTACAATATCATATATAAATATATATGAATAAACATATGGGCAAATTGCCTAAAAATAACAATTAATATTTTTTTTTTGAATAAAGAGGTAACATTAATTTTGTGACAAACAAGAAGTCGCTAATCAATTTGTAAAAAGTCACATTTATATTTGTGTAAATATATATTATTTGTAAAAATTTACAAAGTGTGAAAATCAATTTATATACTATTTTTTCCATGCAAAAGGGAGTATGAAAAAAATGAAGGTCACAAATTAATCTTCACACTTTAAAGTATGAATAAGTTTAAATTTTGTTGACATTCTATTGCTATAATTATAACTTGAAAAGTGTGAAGATTGTTATGATTCATTGAATTTCTTTGCACTTGTTAATATCAAGATTTTCTTCACAATTTTAAGCGTACGTGAATAATTCATAAAAAGTTTCACACTCTTTGAAAAAAAAAAATATATATATATATATATATATATATATAAGTGTGATCCAAATATTTACTGTAGTGGTTATTGATCACAGTTTATATATATACTAGTCTTAATACCCGTACGATGTACGGATTGACTATATATTATCAAAAAATTAATATTTGAACATGTTCCATCACATACATTTAAACTTTCTAATAATAGCCTAATAGTGAAACACATGTATCATGAAACTATTATTCAAAATCTAATAAATACTTTTAATATTAGTAATAATATCACTTAATCTAAATCATGATAGTGAACATGGTTCGTGTTGCTTTAAAATTTTCAACCACGTTTAATAGATTAGTTAATGGATAAATAATTAAATAATAAGTAATATTGAGTTATAAGTTAGATTCATAATTTAACATAATTTATGTATTAAAATAAATAAGCTTTATTATTTATATATGTAATAAAAATTAATTTTTGGTAAAATATAAATTACCATCAAGAATATAATTGGTGATGGAAATTAATAAATATGGTAACAATTAATATAATAGAATTTTTAAAATAAGAGTTTTAATTATATTAGGTATCTAAATCTATATATTAAATAATTAAAAGTTTTAAATATTTTTCTATAAAATAGAATTATTAATTGAATATAAAATCAAAAAAACACGTGTCGCTTAAATAAAATGACACGTGTCATGCAAAGAATGTTGCAATCCTGTTTTAGTATATTGGTAGATATATAGAGAGAGAGAGAGCTAGAGATTTTAAGTGTCATGATCATATGATTAAAAGAGTATTAAAATTTATTTCTAAAAAAAAAATATCATTACTCTACTCATTTATAAAGCATATGATTATAAGTATAAAATTTTTACCATTTTATTCTTCCATATCTATGTCTAAAGCAATTGACCAGTAAAAGAGAGTCAGTCAAGGTATATAGGGCAGTATATGAACCAAACGAACATGAACTGACTTTTCATAGTTGTTCGTTTAAATTTAACCGAACAAACACACAAACATGCATGAGCACTTAAATGATCAAACTTTTATGTTTGTGTTTGTTCATTTAGGTTTAAGCGAACATATGAACAAACACATACATTAAACGAACTGATATGTATTTGTTGAAAAAAATTAATAATAATTTCATATTTATTTATTGAAAAAGGTACATGACACAACTAGACAAACATACACTGACATAAAATATTTACTTAATTACATAATGTTTGTTTTATATATGTTATTTAATTCTTAAATATTACGACTCTACACCAACAAACTCAATATAGATATTTATTTAAATAAGTTTATAATTTTTAAGCATTTTGATAAAACTAAAGATGAAAAATATTATTGATAATCACAATGATAAAACAATAGGCATACAAAGGTTATAAGAATAATAGAAACCCTAATAGGCTAGACTTGATAAGATACCTACGCTAATATGGGCTTAAAGCTTTTACTAATCCAACACATTTATTTTAAAATTTTATAACTAAATATTTTGTAGTCATTAGACTTGTCGGAATAGTATTTTTTTTGGTCATCCATTATACTTGAATTCATTTAACATTTATTCTTTGAAATTATTTAACATTTTTTTGTATTATTTTTACATTATAGAATTTGTCGATTTATTAACCGAGCTCGAGTTAATATAAAACTTTCAATTCAAATTTAAATTTTGCCAAGCTCGATCTGAATTTAAAACATTAACCCATATTCCTTAAACAAAACCCATCGAAGTGGGTGGTCAGGGTGGATGGTCCTTAGTTTTCTCTGCCATATCATTCTATATATCAATATTAATTCCCGGAGGGGAATTTTGTGAGACAAATGAAAAGTAAAACAACCAGCGTGGCTATTTGCTGGCTAAGCAGCCTGGTTGGCTGGATATTATTTTTATTCCATTTTTTCACTCTTTTTTCTAATTATTTTTTTAAGACGATATTTTATTCAAACCATTTTTTTTTTTTATATATATGGGTTTTTATTAAATAAATTAAACCATTGTTTTTTAAGTATTCGGAAACTTTTGCGCTGTTTTCATATAATTTCCGGGTTGAAGATAAACATTGCTAAATCAAGCTTGGTGGGGTTAAATGTGGAGCAACATGAGGTAATTAATAAAGCTAATCTTATTGGCTATCAAATGGCCAACCTCCCTTTGAAGTATCTTGGCCTAATTGTTGATTCAAACATGTACAAAATTGCCAATTGGGCCCCGGTAATCGAAGTTGTGGACAATCGCCTAGTTATAAGGAAGGCTAGAAATCTATCAAGGGGGCAGAGTGATTCTGTTAAAGTCGGTTTTGGAAGCTCTGCCCATTTATTTTCTTTCATTATACAAAGCTCCTTTAAAGGTGTTGGATATTTTAGAAGGCAAAATGAAAAGGTTTTTGAGGGGAGGTTCTCAAGACAGTAAAAAACTGAATTGGATTGCTTGGAAAGAAGTAACAAAACCGAAGGCACAAGGTGGCCTGCGATTAACCCCACTTCGTGACACAAACATAGCTTTACTTTCTAAATGGTGGTGGCGATACAAACGGAAGGATAATAAGTTATGGAGAAGAGTAATCTACTCGATCCATAATTCAACAAGAACGTGGCCTGCTTTAACCCACAAAAAACACATGTCGGTACTGTGGTCTAGTATAACAAGACTGGAAAATTCTTTAGTTCATTCCAGTGCAAACATGGGGAAAATAATCAAAGGAAAATTGGGGCGGGGTGACTGTATTTGCTATTTGATAGATGCTTGGGCTGCCGATGCATTGTTAAAAGATCTCTTCCCTCATTTATTCGAGTGTGAGGCCCAAAAAAATATTTTAGTTTGTGATTGCTATATTTTGTAGGATTCAATGACCACGTGGAGTTGGAGATGGAATAAGTCGCTGCTAACAACAATTGAACAGAAGGAACTCCAACGATGTTTGGCTCTCTTACAACAGGTATGCCCGATGGATTGAAAGGATGAATGGTGATGGTTGATTGATGCAACAGGAGACTTCTCGACAAGATCAATGAAGAAGGCATTATTGAACATGCTGCAGGCCTCATCGCTGCATTATGAGCAGAAATGGCTTAAATGGATTTCTTTGAAGGTTAACATATTCATATGCAGATCGGGTAACAATTGCATTGCAACAGAATTAGCATTAATGGCAAGAAATGTGGTTGTGTCGTGCAATCTTTGCTCCCTATGTGGGTGTTTCCCAGCATGCTAGGTGACTCATCAGGTTTGGCAATCTGTATGGCAATGGTGCAAGATTTCTCCATTCTTTTATTTTTCGTGCAAGGATCTTTTTCTTTTGTTCAAACACTCAAAATGGGATAAAGCAAAGCGCAAGATAATCCAAGGTGTGATCTACAATGCTCGTTGGTTCATTTGGAAGGCTGTCTCTTATACACA
>JAOXNX010000035.1:19348507-19360785 GCA_028566075.1 Solidago caesia
CAACAATCTCCCCCTATTTGATGATGACAAAACCTAATAACACTTTTAAACAATACAGCTTACAAAGGAATCAAGAAGTATATGCAATAACATCCTATGTGACCCTTTGAATCTTTTGGGTTCTTTTCAAACTGTTTAAGCTAAAATAAACATCAAGGAATACTTAAACAAGATTGAGTACAAAACAAAATTATATGCAAAACAAGTGTTTGTTACAAGACATGAGAATTTCAAATGAGACAGATTGATCATACCACTAGGACTCTATCAGATCAACAGCCTCTTGCTTTACTTCAAAAGTGGGAGCAGCAGTCACATCGAGCTTTCTTCTATCACCTTCCTTGATCACATAGCTCTCGTAACCTTTGTTCAATTCTTTGAAGGCCATACAGAACTTGTACAAAGTGTACGGATGCATATGAGGAGCGGCTTCAAGTTCTGATGTCCTTTGGAAAGCAAGTCACTGAAGTAGATTCCATGAACAGGTGATTCAATGAACAATCCAACTGTGACATTTGGAACATTTGGAGGGGGAATCAGATTTAGGTTCCTTATAGTCTTCATGATAGCTTCAGGTGAAAGCTGACCAAGAATATCTTCAGGAGTTAAGTTCTTTTGAAAATCTTCATGACTCCCCCCAGGAGCTGTGGGCTTTCTCTTTCTCTTCAAGAGCCTCTATTCTTCATCTTCATCAATCATTTCATAGAATTCAGGAGTTGGAGAACCAGAGATATCAACTTTTAGCTTTTTAATTTTCTCGAATCTTTTCTCTAATTCTCCAAGGACAGTCTCCTTATGAACTCCACTCTGCCTGATGATAACATCATGAAGTTCCACCCACTCTGTGTAGCCCAGCTCCCCTAACTTGTCCAAATCCACAATCTCACTTGAAGTTTCAAAACCTTGTCTAATGACCTTGATGTTGGGCACATATTGATTTCTTTTTCTCTTCAGACTGCAGTCGATGATGGTTTCATTGAACTTTCTAAAATGAATTTTCTCAGATAATCTCTTTTTATCCATCAAATCCAACTGATGATCTGCCCCAGCGATCACTTGTTTAGCCTTTGCACTTGGCTTACCTACAGCCACGACCTTCTTTCCTTTACCCTTTTTTCCACCAGCCTGTGCCTCTTATTGAGCAAGCAATTATCTTAGCTTCTCTTCATTTTCGGCTTCAATCCTTTTCAGCTCAGCTTTCCTATCTGCTTTCCTTAGCCTCAGACAGGCTTCTAATGTAATGCCTCTGACCACAGCTTCAAGTTTGGCTTCTTCTATTTCTTGTTATTCAGCAGTAAGAGGTCTTGGCATACTAGAACCAGATGGTTGATCTGATCTTTTCTGAACAATAAATTGTTCTTTGATGGTTCTAGTGTCCTCACTCGAAGAACTCTCAACAATTGGTAAGTCTTGAGTTGGGCCAGATTTAGTACTAACCGGAGCTGGCACAGATTTGGAGACTTGTGGATGCACAGCTTGGCCGGACTTAGCAGATTCTTGAGTAGGCTTAGTCTGAGCAGGAACAGCTTGATCAAACTGAGCTGGTACAAATTGCAGAGGCACAACATGAACTACATCTTCCATCCTTATCTCTCCACTAACAGATTCACCAACAGCACCCCTTTCAGCGTCAGTCTTGCAGTCTTCTCCCCCTCAACACCACTATCATCCTTCTTCTTCTCCCCCTCAACAAATGATCCATAAATCACTAGATCCCATCTACCAGCTCTAATGGCTTCTTCTCTTTCTCTTTGGATTTTTCTGATGTTGGCAACTTCAGCAGCAACAAGTTCTGCTTCTTTCTTGATTCTTTCAGCCCTGGCCTTTTCTGCAGATGCTGCACTCTTCTCCCCCTTTTTGTCATCATCAGATTGGAGCTTTCGAAGTGCATCTGAGAATAGATCCAGTCTGTAGTTGCAGACTGCCATGCTACCCTGAACTTCACCAAGGCTAGTAACAGGTTGGATTCAAATACTTTAACAAGATATTTGTTTTGTTGTGATAATGGAAACCCGAATGAGAATATTATGTTGTTTTATAATGTGTATGGACTTTAAAGTTAGTAATTTGAAACTTTGTACAGTTGTACAAGTAATAGAATACTTTGTTTTTGAAACTTTAATTTCATCATCTCATTGAATAAACATGTTTTATGTTCACTTAACTTTACTGTCATATACAAAGACTAGACGGAAGCCCGAGCGATGCGGCGGCGATGGTGGTAGCAGTGGAGGTGGTAGCGACGGCAGTATGGTAATGGCGACGACGGGTGGTGGCGGCGACGACGGGTGGTGGGGGCGGCGGCGGCGGTAGCGACAACGGAGACGGCGGTAGCGGTGTGGTTATTAATGTAAAAATAATTGATGTAAAGGGGGTAGTGTAGTTATTTTAAGGGTTGGGGGATGTATGTTGTAAATAATATATATTTTAAAGGTTGAGGGATGTATATTGTAAATAATTTCATTAAGGGTATTATAGGTATATTAGGTGGAGATATTTAAATTAGTTAATAAATGATAGGGGTAGTTTGGGAAGTTCAGTAAGTTTTTTTTAGAAAAAGGGGAGAGGGGTTGCTCCTTTATTAAGGAGTATAGATTTAGGAATTGACATTTAATGTATCCATATATGGTTCTTGTTTTTGGAAATTCATCTTGATTTGCTATTATTTTAGAGAGTGGTGTTAATAATTTTAGATAGTTAACTTTATCTATGTTGAACGTGGATTTGGTTTGGATATGGCATATTAAAAAGGATTGATTTATTATTATTATTATTATTTGAGTTTTGCTAAACAAAGCCCTAAGAGCTGTATATAAGGTGCATTAAATAGTTATACACTTAACATAAAATTCAGGAGGTGAACTTTTAATATGGAAAGTACAACTTTTTTATGCACGTTAAGTGCAGCCTTAAGGGCTGCATTTAGCATTTCCCTTATTATTATTATTATTATTTTTAAACTTTGGATGCAATTGATTTGTAGTCATAGCTTAGGAGATAACTTTTTTTTTTTAATGAACACAACTTCACGTCTTACTCTTCTTTTGGTAGTCATAACTTACGAATGTTGGCAATGGATAACCTCACTAAATCACTAATAGCATCCGGAAATAGTAGTTTTTAAATTAATATTAAATAAAAGTAAAAAGTATATATTGACATTTATTTTGTTACGTACCAAATGAATACACAAAATCAAAGTTGGTAGCTAGAATCCTGTTAAAAGGAAGCGCTTCAAATGGTTGTTCAGGTGTGACGGCAAAAATTTATCTTGCAAGGATGCCTTGTCAATATATAGGAACCTACCTTTGTTCTTCCCTGCACCAAACTTTGTTAGAACACGAACCCCCTTCCTCGAGTAAGGCATCAAACTACCCGATTAGGTTACGTTAATCGGGTACGTTTCACAATAACTTGTATTCTGGTTTTGCAACATCATTAAACACGTTTGTTTTATAGTGATAATAAAAAAAAAATGTAAAACACTTGTAAGACAAAAATTGAAATTTTAGTAGCTACCTGCTCATCAATGCACACCATGTCTAACATGCCGAGCAAATGAAGAGATGGTGCCGAGCAAATAGGGAGCGGCCTAACACAACTTGGGGATTGTTGGCATATAGGTATGCTTCCAAAGGCGTATTATATTCACCTTCATCTTCCAAGATTTATTGTTTTCAACGGCCATTGCTATTGATATCAAAAAGTAAACCAAAAGGCAAATGTCGTATGACAATGATGATGGTAAGAAATGGCAGTATTTATAGCACTGTCAATTTGAAGGGAAATCAAGAGACATGAGTTTTTTTTGGATAACTATGAGGATTTGAAAGGTACTTGATATTATATCTTATCAAGAATTTTTTATGTTTCAGATGTTATTAGATAATACTAGTAGTTTGTTATGATCAATCTGTTTTAAATTTTATAAAATTATAATGAAATATAATTAGAATAATTATAATACATAATAATTTATTAGAAGTAGATAAAATTAGTAGTGTTTTATCATCATTTATTTTTTAAAATTTTAAAAAATGTTCACATCTATGTATTCTGATAAGAAACTCAAAAAACAGGAAAAGTTATAAATTCAAAAAAACCTCAAAATAAAAAATTTTAAAAAACCTAAATTGAAATTGAGAAGATACCCGAAACATGACGCCAATAACTCCATACAATTCATGAGAACCCCTATCTTTCCCTCCCACATAAACACTGTTAGTGTTGAAACAATTCATTCATTCCTTCATTCAATAAGAAAGAAGCATCAATCAATCAATTAGAAAGAAAGATCATGTCTTACACACACAAACACAGATCGATACATGAACCAGAAAAAAGTAGCAGGTCAAAGCCAAATAGTGTCAGGCCTCTTTTTGTTCCAACTTGTGTACGGCGGTCACGAGGATGAGTTGCGGCAATGGTTGAGTGATGGAGGTGCTCGGTATAGGTGGTGGCGATGGTTTTCAGATCTATTGATATGTATATATAGACATGATCTTTCTTTCTAATTGATTGGTTTTCTTGTTTTTTATCCTAATCTATCTCTTTTCTCTCTATATATATGTATCTTCTTATTTCTTTTATTTTTTTTTATAAGTGTTAGGATTTGGGAAAGATAATTTTGTAATACATAAATATACTTAATCGAATACCCAAATACATCTGGGTTTTTTAAAATTTTTTGAAATTGGATGGGATTGAAAGTGAAAAACATGACAACTTGAGGAACGAAAAATGATAACAAGTTGGAAAGGAGAAAGGACCATCCTACCCTCAAGTGTATGTCATGTGCAGGGGGTTAACGGCCAAAAACTCACGCCGTGTAAGCATTGGACTTCAATTGCAAAATTTTGCCAACTTCAGGGGTTAATTTATAATAAAATCCCTTAAGGGATTGAAAGTGCAAATCTTGACAACTTGAGGGACGAAAAATGTAGTTTATTCTTTTTCTTTCGCATGGATGGCTAGATAACAGGTTTTACCCATTAGGCGGAGGTTTGAATTTTGTCAGGTATAAATTCATAATCTTTTGCACCGTTGCTCTACTCGTGGTGACGGGATCCGATTTAGACAATCGACTACCCGCTGTCGAGTTAGAACCTCACCATTTGACAGTAAGGAGTTTTGTTTTTATTCGAAAGTCACCTGTCGAAAAAAAGAATGAAATATTTTTAGAAAAGAAAAGAAAGGAGCATGTATTAAATTAGCAAAAAATAAAGTAATATTTTTTATTTAACACTAAATTTGATTTTTGAATTGGGAAATTTTAGATTATTTATTATTTTTTAAAACATGTTATTTTTTCTAAAACTATTGAATTTATGTTACTATAAAAATTAAACTTCTAATCTTTTTTATTCAAAAACATTTTACATTCCAAGAAGTTTAAGTAAATATATATTATTTTTCAAAATTTTACCTAAAAAAATAAAAACCCAAATGGTGTTCTTTTGACATATATTTATGAGTTAATTGCAAAAGATGGTCTTTGAATTTTAATCAAATCCATCCAACAACACTCGATTCTTTTAAAAACCGCCCTTATGACCCAAAATACTAAAATACCATTGCTCATTAATTTTTGGGATAATGGCATATGAATGTAACCACCTATGTCAAAATGGTTATGTAGTGTAGTGACCTACTCGATTGGCTATGTAATGTATGTTCCTATGTAATTTTGTGTAATCAATGTAAGGAGCTTTTTACTTGGGTCAATCAATGTAAGGACCTATGTATTTTTTTTGTTCAAACAATGTAAGGGCCGTACATATATTTTACATCGTTTGAACAAAATTCATAGGTACATACATTACATAGCCAATCGAGTAGGCCACTACACTACATAACCATTTTAACATAGGTGGTTACATTCATATGCCATTATCCCATAATAATAATAATAGTAAATTTGGTAAAAAAGGGTGGATCCCCCCATTTTTAGCTGACTAAAATCCATGTCATATTTGGTGGGAGGTTGAGAACCAAAACACATGATCAGATTCAAATACACAAAAATAAAGAAAAATACAAACATCATCTAAACAACTTTGCTTTCCACCATCTTTTTCATTCTTTTCTTGATTTTTTTTTAATTTTAATTTTTATAAAATTCAAATCTCATTTGGGTTTAATTCTTTGGGGGTTATACATACATATATACATATACATTCTTGAAATCCATTGACCCATTAAAAAAAAAATTGATACAAAATTCACCAATAAATAACATTTTTTTTTTGTATACATGTTAATGCCCACAACCTGTTTGCCGAAATGGCTGAAAGAAATGGCGGTTTTTCGTTACTGTCAATGAGATTATTGATCGGTTTGTTTTCGATTGGATTCACCGTTTTCGTGTTATCTTGGTTCTTACTCTTGAGTTCTGATGCCCGGTCTCGTTTCATTGATAACAATCTTTTATCTCATTCAAAACATTACATTTCAAATGATTATAATCCGTCGTTATTAACGGGTCATAAACAACTTAGAGTGTTTATGTATGATTTGCCTTCTGAGTTCCATTTTGAGCTTTTGTATTGGAAGCCAGAAGGCAAGAGTATTTGGCCTGATATACGTTTGAAAGTGCCTGAATACCCTGGTGGATTAAACGTGCAACATAGTGTAGCGTACTGGCTTACTTTAGACCTTTTAGCGTCGGGATTTGGTAATGCCGGTGGTAGGAATGCTATTAGAGTTTATAACTCGAGTGAAGCTGATGTTATATTTGTTCCCTTTTTTTCGTCAGTGTGTTTTAATCGTTTTTCTAGGCTAAACCCACATCAGAAGACTAACAGAAACAAGGAGCTTCAACATAAGTTGGTTAAGTACTTAATGGGGCAACCCGAATGGAAAAGGTCTGGTGGCATAGACCATGTAATAGTGGCTCATCATCCGAATAGTTTACTAGATGCAAGAATGCAGCTATGGCCAGCCATGTTTGTTCTTTCTGATTTCGGAAGGTACTCACCAACTATAGCAAATATCGATAAAGATGTAATTGCACCTTACAAGCATATCATCAAAAGCTATGTCAATGATTCATCAAGTTTTGATTCCCGACCGATCTTGCTGTTTTTCCAGGGAGCCATTTACAGAAAAGATGGCGGCTTTGTTCGTCAAGAAATCTTTTACCTGTTACAAAAAGAAAAAGACGTTCATTTCAAATTTGGAAGTGTTCAAAAACAAGGTGTTCCTACTGCTACTAAAGGAATGCAGTCATCAAAGTTTTGTCTAAATATAGCAGGAGACACACCATCATCAAATCGCTTGTTTGATGCCATTGTTAGTCACTGTGTTCCGGTCATCATTAGTGATGAAATTGAGCTACCCTTTGAAGATGTTCTTGATTACTCAGAGTTTTGCATTTTCGTCCGAACAGCAGATGCTTTGAAAGAAAACTTTCTTATAAATTTTATAAGAAGCATTGGGAAAGAAGAGTGGACTAAGAAGTGGGAAAAGCTCAAAGAAGTCGAACACTTTTTCGAGTATCAGTACCCCTCTAAGAACAATGATGCTGTGCAGATGGTATGGCGAGCCGTGTCAGAAAAGGTTCCTGTTATAAAGAGGAAATTACACATTGCTAGACGGTTTTCAAGATTTGGACAACCTTCAAGTAAGTCTAGTTTTCCATTGCCAAGAAACTTCACATCTTGATGTACAAGAACTATTTGTTGTTAGAAGATATAGACAGTGTAAGGAACGCAGATAGGATTTGTAGATGAAATATTGTTCGTCAGTTATGATATGATCAATAGCTACTTTAGGCCTTAAATTGTTGTTGTTTTGCTTGTTAATAACCATATATCTTCCAAACTCTGTTAATAGTTCATATGCTGATTTAATAGAGTATTGTGATACAAAAGTTGTCGGCTTCCATCTATTCGGGTTACTCAGATGGATCAAAACAAAGAAAATAGTTAAAAAAAGGTGGGTCAAAATGGGTCGAAAGTTATCCAATTTGTATTTTTAACTCATACAACCTTGAACATCCTAAACTTTGTGAAGCATATGACTGTTAATGGGAGGTAATATGTTACAACAATTTTTAGATATAGATAACAAGTATTAGTAACATACTACACAACTTACAAGTTTGTGAAACATACAATTGTTGTATATAACTGAATGTTTCTATTCAGAAATTAAAGAGCAAAATATTAAACTGAAACCACATTAACAGCAATAGGACTCCTAACACTATGAATCTTGTTCCACCATGTCAATGATCCAAACTCGAAGCTGCCATTACTGCTCTTATAAGGTATGAAATCTACCCTGTAAGTCATCTTCTCCCCGGCTTTTGAAAACTTCAACACATTAGGATAAACTGACGCTTTTACTCCTGTAATCACTTCTAGCTTTGAATAATAAACGGTTGGGCCTTGGCCCAAGTAGGTAACGGTGCGGTACACAGATAAGTTTCCAGCCATATTAACTACACCAATGGACGGATAGTTGAAGTTGTAGGAGGGTGTGGAAGAATTCTTGCAGGTAACTGGCGTGTCAGTCAAGTTCTTGAGTTGGGCAAAGCTTGCACCATAGCTGCAAAGGAAGTTGATGATATCATTGTCATCAAAATCGTAAATGAGTCCAGGATCTATTGCTGCAGCTGGATTTATATGTCCTGAACCGTAATCAAAAGGGGTCGCAGTTGTAGAATCGTCTTTTTTGATGAGGTTTTCAGTGTTATCGGTGGTTGTAGCTGAAAGAAGAATTGATTTAATCGGTTAGTAGACAGGGGATTACGCGATAAGGAAGTTGCTCTTTTGTGACGAATACAAAACTACTCTTATACTGAAGAATTTACCTGTCGTCATTATTGCAGATTTTATTGTGGCTGGGCTCCAGTATGGGTGAACAGATTTTAATAGCGCTGCCACTGCGGCTACGTGTGGACACGCCATAGAAGTGCCCGATATTATGTTATAGTTGATGCTCCTGCCAGCAGTGTCTTTAGTCGAGATAGGTGACCATGCTGCCAAAATGTTCACTCCTGGTGCAGTTATATCAGGCTGCATTTAATTTACAGTCATGACACATTAGGATTTGAGTTTCATTTGGTACGCATTTAAACAAGTGGAAAGGTACCAACTTTTATGATATCTGGTGTTATAATGTTTGGTCCCTTGGAAGAGAAGATCGCCATTGCTGGTGCTGGTTTAGTCCCAACGTGTGTTACTGTAAGATAGATTCTAGCTGTTGAGTTCCTAGAATCATGAAGGAACAGATAATGTTAGATCAAAATCGTTGTTTGATGTTGTTGCATGTATGAATAAATGAGAGAATACGTGATTACTAAAATTACTTTTCGGTGTTCATGTACGATTGAAGTTCTAGAGCTTCTGCCTGTCCGATTAAAACACTTGGAATCACAGGTTGGAATAGAACATATTTTGAAAGAGGATCAATGAGGATCATTCCGGCACCACCACCTTCTTTTATCGCAGTCACTTTCTCTTTTCTGTCATCAGTCAAGATCTCGAGTGTACACACCACAATCTTCCCTTTGATCAAGTTCGAATCCAATGTATTTCTCTTGCAAAAGCTATATAAGAGGTGTCGAAAAAGCAATATTTGATTAAATGGCAACAGTGGGAAACTTTGTCCGTGGACTTTTTGTGACTACTTATTAGTCAACAATGCTATATACAGTATCTTTTTCTTTTTTTTTTTGTCGCAGTTGCTAAATTTGTTAGGAATACCTTGCATTTCTTGAGGGGATCCCGGAAGCTTCAGCAACAGCACCAGAGATCAAACCGTATTGTTTCCCTTGATCTGGCATAGTGTTTACTGCAAAACCCTTCAATTGTTTCAGATTACCGAGAAGTATATAAGATGGAAATTCACGATTGATCGTGCTGGCACCGACTGTGAGGATCCATGGAGCCACATTGCTCGCTGTACGTGGGAAGAAGCTGTTCCCAGCAGATGCACATACAACAATTCCCTTTTGAAATGCATGAAAAGTTCCAATTGAAATCACGTCTTCAAAGAAAATTGGTTGGGGTGGAAGTGGACCGAGAGACATAGAGATAATGTCCACACCATCATGAATAGCATCATCAATTGCTGCAAGAATGTCGGCATCTTCACAGTCTTCGAACCAGCAAGCTTTGTATATGGAAAGTCTAGCACTTGGTACACCTCCGGTCGCGGTGCCTGAACCGAGCCCATACAAGCTGACATTAGAGACCATTGATCCAGCAATAGTAGATGATGTGTGACTACCATGACCGTCACTATCTCTTGGTGATCGGAAAAATGTAAGATTGGAGTTCTCAAGAGGTCCATTTATGGCCTCCCATCCTTTTGAGTAGTACCTAGCGCCTATTATCTTCCTGTAAAAAGCCATCCAGAAACAACAAAATTAGTAAAGGAAAACCTATTACTTAGACACAACAGATACTAGCGACATCAGAAAGTGATGACTTTTGAGCAACACCCTTGTCGTTAGAAGATGTGCCACAATACCCATTTCGTATTGTATCTCACAAATTCACCCAAGTGATCAAAACTAGTCTTTTCTATGAAAATGTGTTGCAAAATATAGGAGGTGTTATGCAGATGCGGGATGAGCCATTAAAAGCGACTTTTAAAGTTTTAGCGACGAAGTTTTCTTTGCTAACGGTCAGTAGTCCCTTGACAGGGAAAAGAGGATGCAAAAATACCCTCGACTTATTGTAGATAAAGATAAGAGTAATGTTGCTTACCTGTTACAGTTGTATCGTGTAAAATTCTGTCCCGACACACATTCTCCCTTGAACTTCTTCGGCACAGGACCTAATCCATAGTCATTGAAGCTTTCTGACTCTGGCCAAATGCCTAAGTTGAGCATCATTTTTCATTAGAAAAGAAATTTATTGCATGATCATTCAATGACTTATGAGGGTACTAGTGTTTGTAACAAGTACCAGAGTCAATGACACCAACAATTACATCCGATTTTATATCTGTCGGAGGCTTGTTATATTGTGGTAGAGAATCCACTCCTAGAAATCTCCATGAATTAGTCGTGTGCAATTGATTCATTCTGCTCTCAAAGATCGAAACAACACCTTCATTTTCTGTGTCACCAACAAAATTGTGAACTCATTAGACTACTGTCAATTACGATAATAGTTAGAAAAAACACGATAATGGATGGTCTCCGATTCCAGAAAGCTTTTCATCCAACAAATATATGGCGATCTAAATGAACAAAAGGAGGGCGTTTTGACGGAATATATACATAAGGAAATTAAGGCCTCACATCGTTTGTCAAAATTTATCCGCCTCTTTACTGACACAAGACAAATGTCAGTAAAAGTTATACAAAAGAAGAAAAGAGAATAGTATTGCGACGAACAATCTGTCGCGACGCCTTGGATGTTTAAAATTTTCTGTTCTTTCTCAAACGTATATTCTGCATCTTGTAACAAAAAGGGTGAAATAAGGTAAAAGCTACAAAGTTAAAATTCTGACTAATTCCAAATGTTGGCATTCGAGTATGAGTGACAAAATGCTGGTATTAGCACTCATAAAACCGACGAAAACAGAGAAGCCAGACAAAGAAGCCTAGCAATTTCGTTGGTAAGGAACATACCTAAAAGTTTTGTTGCTTGATCGGGCGTAAGCCAAGCAGAGAAGCCTCTGAAGCTTTTAGTATAATGGTGGATCGCTGCTTCTTTTGCTCCATTGTAACTGAAAAAGAAGCATTTTGTCACAATTGTTTTTTTCAGAAATTTTTGGTCACAATTGTTAAGTTTCTTGTTTGTGGACGATCTCATAGTATAAATTAAGACCATGAAATAGGGTCACTATAAAGGAAATTGTCTTTACTAAGGTATGACTGAAGCCTGATTGTATAAATGAAGGCTTATTATTGTATCTTGTTCATGGCGTTGAGGCATATTGAACGTACATTGCCTGAAGCTGGTTCAAGGTAAGGTGACATAATGGTAAAACGACCAAAAAATCTTAAAAAATTCTAGATTCGAATCTTCTTGGGTAAACATCTTAAGATAAACGAGTAAAAATCCTGGTTAGATTGTGTCAATCAAGGTATCAAGGTCGAAGAATCGACTCTTCACATGTACGTAACATGAACAAGAATATCTCTTCGTTTCATGTTTCTATAACATACCTAACATAACTCATAAAACATGGTAAATACCTTTTTCACATTTTTTGTTAAGTGAGAGCTAATAAGGGGGCAGGGAGTGGTCACCCCTTCCCCAAACTTCCCCAAATTGCCACCTCACCTTTATCCAATAAAAACCCTCCATCTCATT
>JAOXNX010000035.1:19406198-19430072 GCA_028566075.1 Solidago caesia
TAGGGTTGGAGGATGCACCCTTCTCATGATGTCTAGGGTTAGTACGGCATGGTGGAGGTGTCTCGACCTCTATCTCCTCATCCATTTCTTCGCTATTTTCGTCATAGTTTAACTGTGTGAGGACCACCCCTAGGTTGGTTCTTATTATGTATTCTTGCAGCAATGGTTCAATAGCTTCCATCTATCTTTCTATCAGGCGAAAAGTTGTGCGAGTAGACCACGTGCTTCAGTTATTTCTCGGTGAACTACCAGAAGGGTTTTTGAATCCGGGAGGTGGCGTTGGAAGGTCCTCCTCCGTCATGGTTACTTATGTTACAAGATCAGGACTTAGAGTGCGGATGGCGCCACTTGTTTAAGCATAAGACTACGCTTAGGTACAGGGGATAATCTTGCGGAGAAAATGATTTCCACGACTTGCTAGCGGTTCCCTTACGGTGATGGAGACTAGTCCATGCCACCAAGTATTAGCTGTGTGAGTCTAGTTCTGACCTTGAATAAGGATTTGAGGTGGGTATTTATAGAGGACTGGGGAAAGACCTAGAAGCTGGTCCCGGCCGACGGTGACATTTGTAAGAACATCTCACGGATTACATCATATTAGTCAATCATTTGGCTTGTAGCGAGGTGCTCTAAAAAGCCTGCAAAGGCTGGCCACCATTGTACGAACTCCTCTGTTTGTATTTCGTTCGTAGGCTATTTCGGACAAGGTTCGACATCTTGCGTCCGGAAGGTGTACGCGCACAGCGTTTGCCTTCCGGATAATGGCGTGATTACCAAGGTTAATGGGGTTGGTAATGCGGTGCACTATCAATATACATACCGTCATTCAAAAAAAATGTAATACGGAGTCGTTGATAGCAACTTCACAAGCCAATGCTTTTCATTTAGAGTATTAATATTCATATTAAGCTGAGTTTAACACCAACTACATATCTCAAGAAATCTACGTTGTTTAAGCAAGTTTTAACCATTCATGAAAACCATATTAAGACATGTATGTGTGTGTACATTAAAAGGGTACTCGCGCAATGCAGTGGAGGCGAATAGTTTTTGGTGGTTCTTCGGTTTCTAGAACAACCCACACAATGGACCTGGTTATTTATGCCTATGGGAAAGAAATATCGAAGGGGAAAACAAATGTGAAAGATCTAAAATAAAAGAGGGGGAAACCAAAATTTTGAATGATACAATGGTTGGGTGAAAGGGTAAAATAGTAATATCCCTTTCTTCTTAATCTTAAAAAGATAAAAAGTCAACCTCTTAATTTCATACACATTCCTCCATTATATATAGTATAGATATAGATATAGATATGTGGTTGAAATATTGTGTTTGATTTCTTGTAGGGAATGAGGTGGTGAGCTATGAGATGCCTCGGCCAAACATTGGCATTCACAGGTAATTGTCAGTCTCTTCTTGCTGTTCTCATTATTGCAATTGATCTCTTAATTAAGCTACCTAGTCCAATCGTGTTTGTACATATATAGGTATGTGTTTCTGCTTTTTAAGCAAACGGGAAGACAAACTGTGAGTTGTCCAATTTCAAGAGATAGATTCAACACCAGAAGCTTCGCTCATGAAAATGTACTCGGACGTCCTGTTGCTGCTAGTTTCTTCAATTGTCAGAGAGAAACAGCAGCCAGACGGCGATAGTTTTATTTAATCTAGAGCTATAAGCTCACCTGAAATAAAATCGTATGCAGCTGGTGTAGGGTTACTGTAATGTCATGTAATGCATAATTTTTGAATAAGCACATAAACTAGGTGCACGAGCTAGTTTTTCGATAAATGTAAGTCTATATATGACTTTTGAAGGAAAAAAAGAAGCAAACTAGTAGGAGGGGGTTACAAAAACAACATAACCCACAATAAACTGGTATAACAAGGAATATAACTAGGTAAAACAACCGGGTTTTATTTGAATTTTTTTAAAATTTTTATATTGTTTTTTTATTCATCGGTGGAGCTGGTGGTGGTGGTCGACGGGAGTAGAAGCTGGAGAGATTGAGGCGGTTTTGTTCTTGATCAATAAAGAAGAAGATGAGAATGATAAAAGTTTTGCAACCAAATAACATAGATCGAGACATCGAGTACAATATATCATATAGATCCCACAACAAACAATTTAAAAGGTTATCAACTATATATAAAAGTAAAAATGTAGGAAAGGTTCATGTATCCGAAACAAGTTTTGATTATAAACCAAAACGAATTACAATTACAATACTATTATATATGTAATATATCACAAAAACAATCTCTGTAGAAAACGAAATCTGATCAAATGAAAAGAAAACACAAATAAAAGAACTCTGTAGTAAACAAGATATAACCGATATCAGAAATATAGTCTAATGCGGTGAGTACCCCCTAGCGGAAGAAATAAAGGTGAGTGTCAAGGAAAAGCAGAAAGGGACCGATGCAGTGGGATTCCTGGTGCAGATCTCCAGGAGTGGGAACAGACGTGGTGTCGAGTTGAGTGATGGTGGCTGATCGTGCTATCTGTGGTTATGGTTCAGGGCTGATCCAAGGTTTGGTCCAGGCTCGGGTTCGAGTATGCTATCCTCGTCATGGGTAATGAAATGTGGCTGGGACATGGTAATCCTTAACTGACTTTTGGCGAGAATAAGCTGATAGATCGTCGAGGATTTCGTCTCCTGATGTGTAAGTTACTAAGTTGTAATATGTATATTTTTCTATTAATTGTAAGTGTGCCGGAACTCATAACCATTTCTCATGGTTAGGAGTACGTTGCTGGGATTGTAAACTAGTGAGTTACAATAGTCAGTTTATTTTTATTTATTGAAGTAAGAAGTGGTCTTCCACATATTTCGGTAGTAGTGGTTTAATAGCACCTTTTTAGCTAGTAGTACAGTGGAGGTGTACTTGCAATCTCAGTTTTTATTAATCAGAAACTTAGAGAAATACTTTTGAGTTCAAGTGTGTGTGAGTGTGTTTTCTGATTCAACATAATATAATCGTTGTGTTTTGGAAAAGTTAAAAAAAGAAGAAATAATTATATGAGTAAAAAAAATTGTAGGCACAAATTGTATCTGCAATATATTCTACACTGTGTGATGAATTTGTCTTTTCGAGTAAGAGTTCTATTACTTTTGATGCTTTCATCTTGAATATTGAGGTTGGATATCTGATGCAATGTATTCTCCAATCACATAATTCGATCAATTGAATAATCTGTTAAATATCTTGCCAACTTCTTTTTCGGGTGAAGCCGATAGGTGGATGTGGCGCTTAATGGTAAGGAAAATTTTTCTGTTGCTCAAATCCGGAAATGTATTGATCAAAAATGTCTCTTCCATGAGGATCGGTGTAATATATGGAACAAGTGGGTGCCAAAAAAGGTTAACATTTTCGTATGGAGACTAATGCGTAATGGTATCCTACTAAGGTGAACTTGTTTGGGCGTGGGGTTGATGTTAACCCATTTGTTTGTTAACTGCGATTTAATGAAGGAGCTTACGGAGAAGATTAGTAATTGGTTACAGATAAATATTCTCGAGTTGGAGGTCATAAACATGATTGATATGATTGGGTTAAGCAGCATCATTATTTTTAACTCGATTGTTTCCCTTTCTTTTCTTTGGGTTTCAAGTCGTGACAGGAAGAATAATTACAAATGGGAAGATTGGGTCGTGAATCCTATACATAGATGAGGTGTTGCTGCTTCTGTGTTATCTTTGTCGAGCTAGGTTAGAAGCTTAGCATAACATGAGTGGCTTTGTTTGAGACTTGGTAGTAAAGATGGCTCTGTTTGTAGTATGGCGCGCATAATGAAGATTTCCACTGGGATCTCTGGCTTAGTATTCGTGGTCGAATATTGTATGTTTGTTTTGTCGATTTTGATGTACAAGTGGGTTAGATATATTAGAACTTGTAGTATCTCCAAGGCATGGTTGGGATTACACCAAAAACACCACAAAGTGAAAACCGATGACTCGGTCTTTGTTGGTTGAGGGTTTTTCTCGTGTCTTGTTCGTCGTAAACGGCAGGAGTTTTTTCCACCCCTTTTGTAATCCTCGCAGTTAATGTCTTGAAAAAAATAATTAATAAAATATGTTTATTATCACAAATTCATAACATCATTAAGTACTCGGTCATGGGCTAACTTGGTTGTTACAAGAAGTTCAAACATCATAAGAAATCGGGTCAAAAACATTTAGAGCCAGAAAAAAAGTGGCCCATATATGGGTTTTTGAAACTGCATTTGTGCCCGCAAGTCACACACAAACATGCATTGTTTCAATATCTCGTAAGTCGTAACTCGTTATCATGTCGAATTGCAAGGGCTAGAGAAAAGAAAGTTCATGCGTCAACTAGCTGCTTCGAGGAGCTAGAGAAAAGAAAGTTCACGAGATTATTAATTTCATCATCCTAGTTAGTCTTGTGCTACAGTACCTTTTTGTTTGATACCGGAGGTGGTTCGGCTAGGGTATGTTTTGCAGGTTTCTGGTGTTGAGAAACTAAAAACCAAGCCAAACCAAACCATTTAAACACGATCGAATTCAGCAAACCATTTACACCGAATTTAAATTCAGTTCGGCTTCATGTGAATAAAACCCAAATGTAATAATGTGAATATGTAGATGAACATGCAACATCAAACTGAAATGATACGAACATAAAACAGTCCAATATATGCAGAAGTGAACAACAAGGAAAAAAACCACTTGACTAATACCTAATAAATCCATTACATCCTAGTGTTTCATAAATAGATTCCGGCTTTAAAATACTACCAAGCAAACAATCAAGGTGCATGAATTAAATCAAAAAAAAATTAGACGACTTGTTTTTTCAGTGGCCCATCAACATATTACAGCAAAAAATATATTTATGTAAAATTGGGTTTCTTGGATTGGCCCAAGTACGTTTTTAGTAAACCAAAATGACCAAGTTACTAAATTAATTATGTTCGGCCCAACAAAACACCGTTTTCGATAGTAATTTTTATCTGATGCATGTCAAATTGTCAAGCACTTTTTATCATTTTTCTTTCTTTTTTTTTTAAACAGGGAGTTGTTAGCGATCAAGTACTCACGGTTACATCCAAATGGACAGTATGCAGACCCCGATTCACGATTCACGTTTCTTCATTACCACCCCCAAGGGAAACCCTTGGGGATACCACTCTAAAGGAGAAACCTCTTGAAGAGACTCGTACCCAAGACCTCTTCAAGAGGAAAACCCTTCCCCCACACTGTAACATATGGGTGGTCAATCCTTCTGAGGGGATTGGTTTTTATTCAGGATCGTTTTTGTCTCTACAAGATCGGAATCATAAGATCGGATCAAGATAGAAAGATCCTACATACATATTCATTATGTGTTTTATAATTACTATAAAATATTAAGCATGTAATAAACTTATGAAATGTTTATAGTCCAAATATTATAACAATAGTGCAATATCAAAAATTTGAATTTAAATTGCTAAAATTTGATGTTAATAATTTAGATTTTAAGGTGTTTAATCTTTGGAGTATGAAAATTTATAAAACTTACTCTTACACGTCATTTATTGATTAACGTACTAACATTTCAACACCAAATTGAGCTTATTGGTCATTTTCTTATTACCTATTTCAAGGCAAGCAAAATCGGATCAGAACGAGATCCTAAAATCTTATAATTAAGATCGAGATTCTATTTCTATAGATCCTATATATACAGATCTTGATCGTTTTCATTGATTGGGGTCATTAAATCTTAAAATCAACATGGTGATCTTAACTTTTTATTATACAAAAGTAGGTGTAAATAATTCAGCTCATAGTACTTTTAGTTCAAATCAAGCCTGGTTAGTGTTCCGTTGGTTATATAATTAGTTTCCTTAGATTGTTGCCCAAATAATACATGACATGGTCGGTTTTGTTCCCTAAATACTATTCTTCTTCAGTTCTTCTACTTCAAGTAACTCATTCACCAACTAGAAACAACTTGAAACATGTATTTAATTTAGTTAAGTAATGTATAAACTGCAATGAATTCCATGCATGAATAAGTTTAAATTGTAGTGAGAATTATATTGAGAATCTTGGATAGAACTACTCTTTAAGCATCTCATTTGAATGACAAAATTGTCTTGAATACAACCATCTATCATCATCATAAGGTCTGTTTAATCCATGAAGTATTATTTTTTTTCAAAAATAATATGTTTTTTTGTGGGGTTACAAGTCTTAAAAGTATGTGATACCGGTCAATGAAACTTGTTTCAATCTTTTGAAAGACTTTTTACCACGTCGAATTTGTGCGGTCAAATAAGAATATATGTAATTATGTATACTAGCCTAATGTAGCGCTATACGGCAGGAGTAAATGTTATTCATTGGCGGTATCTGATGATTTTTTATGTTGATTGTCGCAAATGGTTTAATAATGACACATCTTGAAGGGGGAAAAAAGCTTATTAACAAATAGGCTACAATCTTTACAAAAGAGTATAGACTAATAGAAGTATATATATATGCGTTATATAAAAATCATTTGAAAACATTATAACTTTGCACGGATAAAAGGCCCACGTTCAAAATAGCTATAATTAATATATCATTGAAGTTTATGTTAATATATCATTGAAATAGTTAAATTGATATATATAACAAAACAATTTAACTCAAACAAAGTAAATGTGCATTTTCAAGTTTTAATGCATAAAAAGTAAAATATGGATGTAGTGCATAAATTTGATGCAATATATTATAGATGAAAATTTGTGGATGTCTTATTTTTTGAAAATTTTAAATATTTTTTTTTACCTTATCATTTAATGTTTATATTATTTATATATTAATTTACATAGTTATTTTTATTTTTAAATACTATAGCAATAATAATAAACATATTTTTTTATATACTCGTGTGTTAAACAATCTATAACTGGTGGTCGGCGAAGCTGGTTGCCGGCCACCATCAACTTTTGACGCATGTACTAAATGAAGTTTACGATTTTATGTACACTATAATTTAAGTTTTTTGAAAAACTCATATATATTGTGCGGGTACATTTCTAGTATAAAGATTCCCTTTTTACCAAAATATTATTATAAAATTTTGGTTAATACACTAGATGCTATAAGGTTAAACTATTTTAGTGTATTTACAATTTTCTAAGTTAAATATCACATATGTCATATGTGAATTGTTGAAATTAAGGGACCGATGATGTCATAGTTCACCATTAATGTACATGTAAACAACAATACGTACTTGTGACGATTGGGGTTGAAGATTTTAACCAATGACCGACATTTTTCACAATAATTCATTTAATGTATTTGAATTTTCGACTTTTAAGGAATTCCTGGTTAACAAACTATTTTAAAAAGAAAGAATGACACAAGCTTTCTTTTTTAAATCTAAACATCAGGAGTATTTTATAGAAGTTGTGAGCATTAATTAGTGACTTATTAAAGCCTATATATATATATCATTTTCGATTATTAATTTTTATTATGTTTTTCATTTTGTGGATTGATGTATTAGAAACAACCAATTATATATGACATTGCCCGGGCCATCTTCAGAATGCGATCCTGCAAAAATTGACAACTCGATTTCTATGAATGTGGATGAGTACCTGGCTTATGTCCAGGCAGACGATAACCAACTTCAAAACCTACAAGGTATAGACATTAATATACAACCCGATAGCATCCCAAAATCTTTAAATGACATTATTGGGGAAATCCAACCGATCCAAACTCAAGTTCAAGCACCACAAAGACAACATAGCTCTGATGATGAGATGACACTTGAGGAATTCTTGATTAGCTTAGGGGTTGTTCGGGCACCATCACAAGTACCATACCCCCAAGAAGTAGTTCAACACCGTAATGGTGTAGTGCAAGGTACAAATATATATATAGTGCTCGCATATGCGACAGGTATATATTTATCTGTAGTATTATTGATTGAATAACGTAAAGCAAAAATGTTTGATCACATTCGTTTTATTGTAATCGAAAGGTGCTAGGTATAACAACGGATTCAACTTTGCATCGAGTAGTTCATTAACCCCTTATGTGCCGGCGACAAATAGCGTGCCAATTATTTATAGAGAAACAATGGTGCCTTTGGGGGTGTCTGGAAATGAAACCAGCCGTACCATACGACTTGATGCTTTGATGACCACTAATGCAAGGCGGCGACGTAGAACTATTAGAGCGAGGCGAACAAGCATGAGGATGACGGAAGACCAAAATCATAATTAACTCGGCGCGCTCTCGTTTAGTCTATTCAATATCGTCGAACTCTATTTATGTAAGAATGGATTCGTTTTGTCGTGTTTCGGATTTGCAAACAAATAGACAAAATCTAGTAATGTTATTGAATTTTGTGGTTACATAAATCTATTACTTAATTTGATTTTCCAAATATATTGTACCGCCCAACAGGGAACGATCACACTTGTTCAATTTATCTCTCTACTTGGATGTCGCGAGACGGACCTTTGAAATTTTCAACTATTATAACCTACTAATTAAATGTACTGTATTTTATTATTTTTACATAAATAGACTAATTTATTACAACTCAGGAAAAAAAAAAGTACATGCACGATTGCACGAAATGTAATGTAAGGATACAACATCTAATCAAAATTTATATGATAATTATGCGTGTGATTAAAATTTGTTATGAACAAATTCCCTCTATAAATGAATGATTTAATACGGGTCAATTTTATTGGTCACTTGAGGGAGTACTTGACTTGGCTCATAGAGTGAGCCAAGTGACTTATGAGTTGGACATTATTGATCTCATAAACATAGTAATACGTTCACTATATTTAATCAGTTGTATGACATACTCCGGACTTCATTAGTTGCTTTTTGTAGCGTAATTATTGATCTCTTAATCTAATATGAAGATATAGATTACCACAACTTAGTATATCAATCAGTTTGTAGAAGAGGTTAACACAAACACGACGCGTTTAGTATATCAATCAGTTTAAATCTTTATTGATAAGAATCAAATAATTACTAAGTAGATACAAATTAAGTATTACAAATAACATTAATCTACCTAACTATGAATGACAAATAACTTAAGTTGAATGTTATAATACAACACAACATGATCTAAATACACAAATCTTTGTGAGGAATGTTGTATGAGAATTGTTGTTATAGTGATTGCTCTCCAATGATTCCAAGCATTGTTGTGCATCAAGAAAATCTTCGTACATCAGTTTATATACATGTGCTCTATGAATCTTCGTGCATCAGTTTTATCATGATCTAATGGTCAAGATCTTATCATATCTGTTTTATTTTAATACTTGTTTTACAATAACCTGCCCTAGCAAAAGTGAATATAAGGTTGTCACATACCTAAGCTTAGGTATGGAACCCCTCACATACCAATTTTTTTATTATTTGTTGTATAATAAATAAATGACTGGGCCCCATAAATTATGAATTAAAAAACAAAAATATGAGGATTCCATACCTAAGTTTAGATATGAAACAACCTTAAATTCACCTCCCCGTATATATAATATCAAATACCGTGCGGTTACTATTAGAAACAGAATTTTTTATAAAAAATTTCCTTTTATAAAAATTGTGTATGATCTAAGTCATCTAACAGATTTGAAGAAACTAGTTGACCCCTTTGAAAGCATGTAAACTAAAATTTTTTCCTCAAATTTCCTAATTAAAACCCAATAATTTTTCCTTAAACCCTTTTCTAATATCATTATTTAGCATCCAAAATCATATAATATGACTCAAAATACCACCTTAATTCATGTTTTCTTGGTAGTATTAACAACCCTAGAAATATTGGTTTCCCCAATTATAGCTACATCATTTGATCATAGATACAATGTAGGAGATGATGTACCGTTATTTGTCAACATTGTTGGTCCCTTAAACAATCCCAGGTTAGTAATTTGTGTGTGTGTGTGTGCTTTTAATAAAAAAAAACTTGAAAAGGAGAAATGCCATTCAAGTGAATTACTGTTTTTAGCGTATGTTGATGAGTTTTATGGACTGTCACACACTCTTGTCGGAAGTCTTTCTTGAAGCAGTCTTTCTACTCTCGGGTCGGGTAGGGGTATGACGGTCTACATCACATCTACACGTAACCGCCTTTTGCTGGATTGGGTATCGTTGTTGATTAGTTATATGCAGAAGATTTGTTTTTAGGTTGAAAAGGATTGAACTTTTTGATATCATGCAGGAATCTGGGGTTATTAATTATGAAAGGACTTCATTTTTTATTAGTTTGAGTTGTGAATGAGTTTCTTTTAGCTTTAAGCTACAAGATTTGTTGTGTTATTTTGTGTAGAAAAAGTGGATGACATTTAAGTATATGAAGAGTGTTAGACCAGGAACTTCATGGAGGGACAGTATAGTAAACGAAATCGATGTCAATCATGGATTTAAAAACAATAGGATTGAACTTTTTAGGGGGTATTTGGCTAAGAATATTGTTCGAGCTTATTGGCTTAATGAAAATTCAAAAAGCTAATAACCTTTTTATTGGCTTATCTTATTAGCTTATGAACTTGAGCTTTTGCCTTAAATAAGCAATGAGCTCGAGTGGATAAGCTCATAAACCGATAAAAAATAAGCTTGTTGGTTTATGATTTTTCCATAAGTCAATAAGCGAGAAAACAAGCTAATCCATATATCCAACTAAAAGTGGAGTATTGGCATGTTGTGCTACTAGATTGGGTGTGTCAAGTTGATCATGGAATGAGTGTATGTTTCTATTCATAATGATTCTACGTTGTTAATTATATGTAGGAAAAATATGGTTAGAGGAAGGAACATGTTGGAAATTTATTATTAAGATGTCCTTATTTTGATTTGAAGCTTAAGCTAGATTAGATGATTTACATTGTTCTTTTCATGATAGTTGGTTCTCAAATTTAAGGTCCATTTGTTTGCTCCATTTCACTTATCATTTTTGTACTTTTGGTAAGAAAACCATAATCCTGCAAGCATTATTGTATTCAAATTAGTTTGGCTTTTTCGTCAAGTTATTTTTAAAGATTGTTCACTTGATATCTCTTGCAGTGAAACGTATCAATACCATGACTTGCCATTCTGCCATCCAGGTTAGCATTTTGGCTCATAGTAAAAAAGGCAGATGAATTACCGATACTGTTTTCTTGATATCTCTTGCAGTGAAATGCACCTATATTGTTTTAGTTTCTCTAAAACCTTATCTCTAAGTTGTTCTTTGAGGTTGAAACTATTTTTTCTACTTAGCCTTAAGTTATCAAGATCATGAAATTTCACCTAGCATTAAAAATGGTTACAAAAAGGTGAAAAATAGAGGCGTAAAAGAAAAGGATAACAATGCTCACTGTTCCAGACTGAAAACATTATAAACCTTGAAGATCAAGTAGCTGTGCCATTTTCTTCAATTAGTGGTGGATCTAGGATTCTGACCTGTGTATGCACCACCATTATTTTCACGGCATCATGGACTCATGAGATGAACTAAAATATATATACTTTATATATATATATATATATATATATATTATAAACCCTTCTTAGATCTGTAGTTTCTTTAAATATTTTGCAGATCAAGTGATCCCAAAGAAGGAAACTCTAGGGGAGGTTTTAAATGGAGATAGAATGACCAATACCTTATACAACTTAAAGTTCCGCAAAGATAAAGTTGACCAAGTTCTTTGTGATAAGAAGCTTAAGAGAGACGACATAACGAAATTTAAGAATGCTATCGGTAATGATTATTACTTCCAGATGTATTATGATGAGCTTCCATTACGGGGATTTATTGGGAAAATGGAAGATGAGAGCTTTACGGGTGATGGGTTGGGACCCACATATTTCTTGCTCAAACACGTTCAGTTTGATGCTCTTTACAACGGTGACCAAATCATTGAAATACGTGCTTTTAGTGACCCAAATTATGTTGTGGATATCACTGACAAAACTGAAGTAGATATTGCGTTCACGTATTCTATATACTGGAATGCAACTACAAGTGAGTACAAGAACAGAATGAACAAGTATTCGAGAGCTTCATTGCTGCCCACACAACGACATATTCATTGGTTTTCTTTCATTAATTGTGTGGTCATCATCGTGCTCCTAATAGGGCTACTTATAATGCTGTTTATGCGTCATCTGAAGAATAATTTGAAAAAGTAATATGTTTGTTCTACTGCTTCCTAATAGTGAAATCAAACTTTATAAACCCATTTACATATTCAATTTCTTTGATTTCAATTGCAGATATTCTAGTGGAGATGAAGAACAAGATAAGGAAGTGGGTTGGAAGTATGTTCATGGTGATGTATTCAGATGTCCTCCACGAATGGCGTTGTTTTGTGCTGTTTTAGGCACTGGCACACAACTATTGACCATGTAACTAACTTTAAGTTTAATTATGCAGTCAGATAGCACTAAAGGTGCCCATGTCAACTCAATGCTTACGAATGGGTCAATTGGGAATTATTTTTTTCTGACGGGTTAACGGGCAAAAATTAATTCAGTATAAACGGAAAAGAATCAAAGGTGTTTAATGTCTCCCAGTGTGTATTCTTAATGCTTAAAACCTACAAATTCATTTTATTTAAAATAACTGGATTATTATTGAATTAATAGTTTTGAAATCATATTTTACACACTAATTATTTATTAAATATTTTAAAATGTTGACTAGTGTTTCGGGTCAAGCCAATCCTACCCATACCAAACTTCACCTGTTTTGTCCCATTTACCCAACTCGTGTAACCCACCCGTTTTGCCACCAATAGTACTTACACCCATTTACATTTGAACTTCACTCACAATGATACCTTGTTTCTTTTTTACAGCATATGCTTGCTATTTGTTTTGGCATTTTTTGGGGTCATATATCCTTACAGCCGTGGAACTATATCGACTTCTATTGTTTTGTTTTTTATTCTTACTGCCCCGGTGGCTGGATACAGTGCTGCTTCGTTTTTTGGTCAGTTTTCCGAGACTGGATGGGTAAATTCTTTTCCTACTACAAAAATATATATGAGTTTGTGGTCCTTGCTGCATGTTTTCTTTTCTGGTCAAGTGGGCAAACGTTCCATCTTCCAAAATGGAGATGAATTCTTCAAACCTCGGAAAAAAGAACTGACGGAAATACGTCACATTTATGATGAATCCAAGTAGTAGCTTTTGAACCCACAAAGTTAAAAAGAGTGACCTTTGTGTTTCCCCTTAACTCAAAAGTAGAGGCAGCAATATGGGCAGGTTGGGTCAGTCAACATGGGTTTGGGCCAAAATTTTAATACCAAAATTTAATGCTTTTATAAATAATTAGAGTGCCAAACTTCTCTTTACAAATATATTATTTGAACAATTTTAGAGTTATTCTAATAACACGTTTTAGAAGGTTTTATGCATCAAAGATATCCTTTGAGCTTCTTTCAACCTTTTTGACCCATTTTTCCCTGTTTCCTTTTAAGCACGAGTTTTTGAATTACTCATTTGACTCATTAAATATAACACATCACCCGACACGAATTCCATTCATAAGTAAATGGGTCCAAATTGCCTACTCTACTCGAAAATACAAGTCTACCACTATTGCATTCTTGCTTCTTCATAACGTATAATAGTTTCTTGAATTATATGGATGCGATGATATTTTTATGTTTATGTAATTGATTCATGCTAAATATGTTATAACTTCTGCAGGAAAAATGTGTTCTTTTATCCGGGCTTATCTACATTGGACCACTTTCTGCTATCATGCTGCTTCTTAATACAGTTTCCATATCAATTGGGGCTACTACAGCACTTCCTTTTGGCACCATAGTGCTGATATTACTTGCATATACTTTAATTGCAATTCCACTGCTTGCATCTGGTGGGATACTGGGGTTTCGTTTTAGATCAAAGTTTCAAGCACCTACGGCTACAAAAATATCCCCGAGGGAGATTCCTTGGCTGAATTGGTACGGAAGGACTCCTGGTCAAATGTTAATCTCGGGTCTTTTACCATTTAGTGCAATTGTTCTTGAGTTGCATAATTTGTATGCAACAATATGGAGCTATAAAATCTTAACTACACCAAGTATTTTGTTTATGACCTTTGTCCTTCTTGTCATACTTACCTCACTTTTAAGTGTTGGGTTGACTTACATCCAGCTGACGGTTGAAGATCATCAATGGTGGTGGAGGTATGTTATCGATCTGACTTTGACTTTTGTGGTTTGCACCTTTTCCAACCAATATTGGTATTATGGGACAGATGATAATAAACATTCCCCTAGTGATACTAATTTAGAAGTTTTAGGAATTGACATCATATTTTAAGTTGAAACTCTCTATTTCTTACCTCAAAACTCAACGTGTAAGTCTTCATATTCAAAACATAGAGAATTGTGATTCCAGATTACACACGTTTATCCCTTGGATAGTAAACCAGGTTTGTTGCATATAAGAGAATTCCACAAGACTGCAACACTTGCTAACTACTACCTCCTTTCCAAATCAAAGAGTTAACTTTGGCTTAGCACCTTTCCAATCAAATATTGATGGATTGTAGAATATAATGCCAAAATTTGACTGCTTGAAGCCTTGAACCTTTTGTTACATATTTGAATGTATCTACAATCATTTTTTCAAAACTTCATAAAGTTTGTATGGAATTAAAAGTTGAAACTGTCTTTATCACTACGCCTCTACCTTAAGTTATTCACTTTAATTTCGAAAAGCAAGTAAAAACCAAATTACTTTTGTCAATGTCTATTTTCTGGAAATGGTTAAAACGCATTAACCAATATGGATCATTTGGCTTCTTAAAACAGATCCGTCTGGCGTGGAGGCTCAGCTGCTATCTTTATGTTCGCGTATTGTATCTACTACTTTTCAAGGTCAAATATGAATGGGTTCATGCAGTCAGCATTCTTTTTCTGCTACAACTTTCTATTTTGCTATGCATTCTTCCTGACGCTTGCCTCGATAAGTTTTCGCTCATCATGGATCTTCGTGCAACATATATTCAATGCTGTGAAAAGTGAATGAACTTTCATCATTGTCCTTAATTAATGTCCTTAACTTCTTACATCGACCATATAAACTGGTGGGATTTATGATCTTCCCTTAAAAATTTTGTAAAAGATACGCATTAAATTTGATGTATGCAAGTAGCCTGAGGTTTGGGTTGATTTATGTTCGCCAGTAGGTTGTTTCATCGTTTTGTTGATGTAAATCTTATATAGTTATATAAGATTTTAGAATGACTTCGTCTTCAACCAAGTTACTACCATTTGCTAAAAAAGTTACCATGTTACTTCTGTTTCATGCCTATTTGCATATCACCAAAATTACACCACATAAATACATCGCTGACAAGGGATGTAATTCTGATGTGACGCGGTGTGTAAAGCAAATCTAATGGTATTCAAATTAACTTATGTATGCTGCATGTGTGTTACGAATTGCAATCTGAGTAGGTAATTGGTTTAAGTTTCGAGACGAATTGCAATTAGAGTAGGTAATTTGTTAAGTTTCAAGATGATCAAAAAAGGCTTTATTGGGGGTTAGCATAGCAAGACATGCTTGTCTACACTAATATAGTGTACATATAATCGAAGGGGATGTATGTACAGTTTAGGGAGACCACACTCCAGCGGCATCTTTAATACATGGCAAGCACTACGAACTACTCGTAGAGCACATCTGATTATATGCTTTTTTTTTAATTAAATTCAACTAGTTGACAGTATAATGCAACCCAAAGTACCGGGTTTCACATATATAGGTTAAGGATGAACCACAGAGAGGTTATTTGTTTTTGCACATGGAAATTAGATTCAAACTTCAGACTGTAAAACGCCCAGATATCATGTACCCCGGCTTTTGAATTGGGTTTTTGTTTGATATTATACAACCATGACTAAAAATTATTCAGAAAATGCAAGAATTTGATGATCAATCTCACAACATTACCCAAAAGAAACTTTTATGCATTGTTGAATCCAATTAATATTTAAAAAAGATTCATATGGTTTTCCCCTTCTAATATCTCTGAAAGGTTAACAAAACAAACACAAAAGGTGATCCAAGCATGTCCAGTTCATTCATCAGTTGGTCTTTGTCCCAGAACCGAAATGTCTTCATATCGCTTCTGCACAACAATGACAATATGTTAGAAAAAGTTATTAAATGTATAGCTGGTATAACACAATAACCAGGTTTACAATATAAACCAATCTTGAATTCTCTAGATGAATTAATATCCTTTTTTGCCGTTCCTTCTTAGAACTAAGAAAAGAATTACATCGATCAAACATATACATAACAAGACTTGATGTTAACTGTAAATTTTTAACTACGCTGATGTTTGATAAAACGGTTTCAATTATGCATGTTATACACACGTGCATAGACATAGATATACACAAATATACAAATATATTCCATGTATGCATGTGTACGTGCTACTTCTAGATCTATTCTATGTTTCCTCACGCTAGTCCAAAAATTCCAAAATCCTAAGAACCCAAGTGACTAGAGTCATAGCATAATATTTCAAGTACTGAGATAGTGGATTTGTCAATATGAAATTAATAATAACATGCAATCTAGGTTAAGAATAATATGTGCAAATAGTTTTCAATTAACATCTGGTTCTTAAAAGTGTTTTGTGTAAATACACATCACAGTACACAAGAAGAATCTCCTAACAGACTCGTAACTGAATCTAAAAGCAAAGGAAAACTAAAAATACATTGCAGGTCATAAGAGTCCAAAATCACCCTAGGTGATTCCTGGGAACCTAAATCCAAAAGTAGATGTTTAACTACCTAAGGATATCCAACTCATATGAAATATCATCGGTATAGTCAATCCACATAGTAAACATAAAGTACTAACGTAGAATGCATTATATATATATATGCATTTGAGTGACGCTGCTTCTTTAAATCCATTTTATCTACTTATATCTGTAAACATATATGAGTTTCTGGTGGGTGAGTATGTTCAATTGACCGACCATCATCCAACACAAAAACAACAGAAAGCACACAAAAACAATAGAAATAAGTGGTACAAAGTTACCCCAATATTGTTGTTCTCCCATAATTTATGAACTCCATAATCAACAGCCTGAAACAAGTATACCAACACACAACTCCATCAGTCGATCACAATAAACAAGAAATTAGCCAACCACAAACAGCTTATAACACAATAACGGTATTAAAAAAAAACAACTTCCACTTGTCCACTTCAACAAAGGAATTAAATCAACAACCTCTTTAGTCTAACAGGGAGAGCAGGAGACGGGAAGGACAATTTTAAAGCCCAGACAATATATTTGCCCTACTAAGTTCTTTTCCAAAAGGTTGATTTTCCAGCCACACCAAACCATTAGATGATAAATTGGGTCCGCTAAAACTTGGAATAATGGGGCCTTGGGGCGTGCTTTGGAAGAAGCGATCTGTTACCAACCCGTCTTATTGGGAATAGATAATAAGATCCCTGGGACAATTACATAAGAGTACATTTTGTGCGACAACCCCTCCTATCTGATCCCGTGATCATGGACCAATCTTAAATGGGATTGCAAAACCCAAATTTGTCTATATACTTTCCAAATGTCGCAATGTAGAACGAAATATGTTACACGCTTTAACTAACTTTAGATAAACAAAATTTAGGTTTTTCTTCTAACAAAACATCAACGATACACTGTTCGTTTCCACTACAAACTTAAATAGTATCTGCTAAACAAATACCAAATATATATATATATATATATATATATATATAAACACAACTCTCTAACATAATAACAGTAAATTAAAAATACAAAAAAATCTAATCGCTATAATATATGTACATATATAAACTACAATAATTATGTAATAGATCTGGAAATGAACGATGGGCGAGCTAGCAAAAATCAGATCTAGATTTTATTCAGTTCTTAACAGATAAAAAAAAATGAATACTTTTTTCTTTTTACTTTTTTTTCTTTTAATAAAGAAGTAATGATATATATAAACATATATATATATATATATACACACACATATATATATATAAATATAAACAGGAGAAAAGGGGTGGGGGGACTAACACGTTCACCGAGGAAAGCACCGGCGATGACGAAAGTGACGTAGACGGAGTTACGGCGCATAAGGACTTTGTATAGACCTTCGAATACTCCGCCGCTGCTGCGAGCCGGATTCATGATGATGATGATTGCTTCTTTGACAGAAAATGGTTTTCGTTAGTATCTTTCTATTTGGTGGTGGTGGCTAGTAGGTGTGGTGTACAAGACTAGTTTTTTATCCGGTCAATGTTGTGCGAGTTTACTCACTCGTATATTCGTATTTCAATTGGTTCGGGTTCGTGTTGACGGGTTGACGGGTTGACTGGTTAAAATTTTTTGACTTTAAATCGACCCACTAAAAGTTTCAGTTCAGAAATTTCAACTCAGACTCACAACCTGTCAACCCGAACCCAACCCACCAACCTGAAAAAATCGGGTTGACGGGTCAAATGAGTTGGCGGGTGAACGGGTTGATTTCAGGTCAAACAGGTCATATGGGTTGGCGGGTTAGTGGATTGGCAGGTTGGTGGGTTGATTTCAGGTCAAATGGGTCGTGGGTTGGCAGGTTGGCGGGTCAAATGTGTTGGTGGGTCGATCTGTTAAAAAAAATTATATAAACTTAAAATATTTTCAGGTTGACGGGTCGACATGTTAACCCAAAGGGTCAAACCAAATAAAATCAGGTTAGTGGGTTGGCGGGTTGACAGGTCGAGATTTCAAAACCCTAGCCCGTTTTTTTTAGGTCGATTTCTGGTCGGGTTTTGGGTTAAGTCGGGTATTGACAACCCTAATTTCAATTATGTATTTCAATTCAATTATCAACTAAGTTTTATTAAAAGGAAAAGCGAGGGCGGTAAATTCCCTCGCATCTTAAAACTTTAATATATTTATTAAAAAAAAGAAAAAAAATGACATGCTAATTTTGAAAATATATTTAAAAAATTAGGATTTTTTTAATTACATCTTTTAGGGCTGTTAATAAGAATAATCTTATGCATTAATTAACTCAGATTTTTTTATATATATTAAAGATTTTAATTAATCCACATTATTAAGATGTAAGAGCGTTTTCTTCCAACTTGGGTGTGTAACAGCACCACTCTCACTTCCCTTTTATTAAAACCTAAGAATCAATAGATAAATCGGTATTCCAAAACTTGAGACTTTAAAAAGTCTTGTATTTAAATTCGGGTGTGAGTAAAATGCTCATTGAACATGAGGCATGGTTTTCCTGGAAATAACCTAGTTCATCTGGAATTGAAGTTGGGTATATAAAGAGGCAATGTCATTAGGGGCGGTTCTCTAATGGGGGCCGGGCACCTCGTTTTTTCGCTCATTAGTGGTATTTTATGCGTATTTCGTCAAACAAAATTTATATTTATCAACCCAGCCCTTGCGATTATTTTTCCTAAAAATTTTGGATCCCCATTTGATATTTTGGTCAATTTTAGACTAGTCGAAGTGAGGCGAACTCAACCCCGGTGCCGCCCCCAAACGCCGTAGAACGCCCTCCAACATTACCCCGATGGACGTTTTGAGGGCATAAAATGAAGACCCCATCACAAAATGCCTCTCGGGGCAACACCCGGATAACAAAACTAATTTTACTATAAATTTACCCTAAATTCCTAAGTGCTTTGTTATTATTTTCCTCAATCCCTAAGTGTTTTAACTTTTCCCTAAACTCCTAATTGTCTTGTTATATTTGTTATATACTTATATAATTTATATTGATTTTGTTTTTATTAGGTATATCACGGGAAAGATGAAAATTATTTCTCTAAGTAATTTCATAAGTAAAGATTGTCGGGTTGACTCAGTGACTTGTAATTCTACTACCGGGGTGAGTTTTCTCTCGGTATTTTCATAAGTAATTTAGTTGTTTGTATGTTAAAAACTATTTATTTTTTTATGCGTGAGAAAGGTAATTTGAATGATTGAAGAAAATTTTTTATGTTTCACCTGACCTAAACCGGAGGACCTGAATATAATACCCGAAACATAGCGATTGGAAAAAAATTTAAGCTTCCTCCCCCACTAAATGTCACTAAGACAAAATTTGCTGTTGAAAAAAAAGTTTTTTTTAAATATATATATTTGTTATTTTTTATACTGATTACTTACAAGATTAAAAATTGGTGTATGAACCAGAAAGTAAAAAAAAACAAAAAACAAAATTAATTCCACATGTCAATATAACATAATACTTCGTATTAGAAATTTTTTTTTATAAATAATAAATTGTTGTATTTTTTTTTTATAAAAAAAACTGTAATTTGGTAAGAAACAACCCTTGGTTCAATTTGGTTTTTAAAAAATGAAATAAATGATAACCCAAGGAATAGGCCCAACCATCCGAGGCCCAATTAGGGTTTTAGAGTCCTATCTTATTCATATTAAGTTGAGTTAGATAACACGGCCGCTATTTTCTTCCCCAACTTCATTTCCATCCCATTGCTTGGCTGCTGGTAAATCCGATCTACATGCTTCATAAATGATTTTTATTTTTTATTACTTTAAATTTTATATATCATTAGCTTATTGCTGATTTTGACATTTATATTGTGCTACCTTTTTTTTTTTTTTTGTCTGTCTATGCAGAAGTGAAGTTTAAAGCTACAAACACTTATTAATCATGAGGTATGTATATATATAAACCACTGTATTTTATTTATTTTTTTTTTACTTTTTTTCTTGCATTTTTTATACTATTTGTTTGATATTATTGATATTTTGTAAGAGTTTTTGTGTTGTTTATATGTATATGTGTGTGTGTGTGTATATGCCGTATTTATATGTAGTTTTTGTCATAAATAAAAAGCGTATAGATTAAAAATCTGGAGGTTTTTTTTTTTCATTTTTGTTAATATTTTATCTGATTTATAAGCATTTCTGTTTTGGTTTATGATAATTTACCATAGGCATAATTTCATATATATCTTTTCAAATTTGCAATGTTAAATATATATTAGTTTTTATTGTCTAAAAAGATTTTATAGGAATGTATGTGTTTTTATTAACAATGAAGCGAGTTATTGAATCGTTGACATGTAATTTTATCCCGAATATATGAATGTAATAAAGTATGATGATCTGATGTTTTATTAAAAAGAATGTATAAGTTTACTTACACCTGGCTTTGTTATAAAGAGAGCATAAGTTGTGACTGTTTCGAATATGAGATTGATTACTTGTTAATTTGACAGTAAGCTTTGTTGTATTGTTGTACTATTGTCTGATATATGAATGTTTAATTTGACAGTAAGCTTCAGAGTGAAGCTCTTAGAGAGGCTATTACTCAGATTACCACCGATGCAAAGGAAAAGAAGCGTAACTTCACTGAGACCATTGAGCTCCAGATTGGACTCAAGAACTACGACCCACAAAAGGACAAGCGTTTCAGTGGTACCGTGAAGTTGCCTCACATTCCTCGTCCTAAGTTGAAAGTTTGCATGCTTGGAGATGCCCAGCATGTGGAAGAGGTATATATATTTTGTTCTTTGTTGTATAAAGCTTAAATAAAAGTTACAATATGCAACATGCCTAAACAGGTTTATGTATTTTCTGTTAACAATTTGCTAGCTAATGTTTTGTTCTCGTGTTGCTGGGTTGGTTGCTAGTAGATTTAGCATATGTTAAGAGTTGTAGTCGGTAGGTTGTAATCCATTTCTCAATACTATTGTTCAGTAGAACATTCAAGGTTGTAAGTTTCATTGATATTTTTGTCTATATTTGTCGTATAGTTCATCTCTGTGGAGCTGTTTTATTGAGTTAATGCTAAGATTTCTTTGATATTTACAGGCACAAAAGATTGGTCTTGAGTACATGGATGTCGAATCACTTAAGAAACTCAACAAGAACAAAAAGCTAGTGAAGAAGCTTGCCAAGAAACACCAGGCTTTTTTGGCTTCCGAGTCTGTTATCAAGCAGATTCCCCGTTTGTTGGGACCTGGTTTGAACAAGGCAGGTAGGTGTATCCGTTGCAGCAAAGTCCATTTGATTAGTCTAAACTCGTCAATGTTATATTTATGTACATTCTTGATGAATATGTATATGCTATTGCAGGAAAGTTCCCTACTCTTGTTAGTCACCAGGAATCTCTTGAGGCCAAGGTCAATGAGACCAAGGCAACTGTCAAGTTTCAATTGAAGAAGGTGTTGTGTATGGGAGTTGCTGTTGGAAACTGCAGCATGGAGGAGAAGCAAATTTTCCAAAACGTGCAAATGAGTGTCAATTTCCTTGTTTCGTTGTTGAAAAAGAACTGGCAGAACGTAAGACCTCTCCTTAGATTACAACTTATCTAGCAGTTGTCACACACTGATACACCAATATAATATTTGCCTAAATAATTTACATTACTACTATATAAGTTCACGTTTGATTTTATTTTCACAAATGTGCAATTGTCTACATTCTAAAAGGCTTTACAATGTTTATTTTCTATGCATTGCAGGTAAGGTGTTTGTACTTGAAGACAACAATGGGAAAGCCCGTACGCATCTTTTAGGTGTTTTTGTTGCTTTATGAAGTTTGTTATGTTTGAGACAGAGGTGCCGAGGTTAGTTATTGGAAGAATTTCCCCATAATGGGTACTGTCGTTTTTGACTTGCTGGATATTTGTTTTTGTATCTTCTTAGATGTTGCTATGAACTTTATGTTTCGTGGATGTTTAGCGCTCGTCTTTAATTCTGTCTTTTATACATCTGGTATCTTAAAGGAAGTCAGCTAGAGAAACAAATCTCTCTACCCAGTTTTTAGAGGCTTCATTTTGACCTATTGCTTTCTTGTTGAAAAAAATATATAACTTGTCAAGAGCATAATACTGTAATGGTCAGTAATAGGGTTTATTAAGAAGGTAACCGACTATCCTTCGGTGTTCATGCCATTTGTTTGAAAAATTACAGCTTTTATGTTTTTTGCGAGGCTCAGTAAAAACAATACTAATCAATATCTAATCAATATCATTTAGGCCCTTACTAAAATAAGCACATATATTTAAGAGTATACTAATAACAACCGATCACTAAAAATAGGGGGCCCTCAAAGTCGGTGGCTCTGAATGGCCGTCGTTAACTCGTTACCGCACTTGCCAAGATTTTCCACTGTTAAAGGAGAAAAAACGTAGTTTCAAACTCCAGATTTGGCTCAAGAACTATGACCCGAAAGGACAAGTGTATCGCGTATGAGTGGACAAAGTTAATTTATGCTTCTTTGTTATATAGATTATATAAAACTTATGATAATAAAATAGGTTGATGTATTATTATCTTGATTTTCCAATCCAAATTTAATCTTGCGAAATAAAAAACATATTTGACATGCTAATGAAAGTCGAAGTTTTCGTACAAATCTTGTTTTGGGACAACCAAACTCGACCTAACCTGTATAAAAATCAATCGTTTTTCACTTGTGCAATTTACCACCTCTAACTTTATAGGGAAAAATTACAGGACGTCTTATGGTGCTTTCCCAGCAAAAAATATTCTGTAAATCATGGTACCTTGCAGCTAGCGAGCCCGACTACCATTATGATGTTACTTTTGATATGTGGTCTTTTTGGTCAATTGAAGAACCATGGCAACCGCAACCGCTTGCTTTTAGCCTTCACAGATATGGGCTACTCTCATGGATCAATGGGTGAGCGGGTTAGTTTGTTGATTCTGGTTCACCCATGTGGTCAAAATTATGTTAGCCTTCTAAATGAGGAAGTTTGTCTAGGGAAAGGAAATGATATATTAGGAACCTTTAGGAACTTTTTTAAAATTAAAATTAAAAGGATATTTTAGTAAAATCATTTATCATTTACTATATAAT
>JAOXNX010000035.1:19431866-19444906 GCA_028566075.1 Solidago caesia
CAGAATAAGTTAATTGCTCGCTATGCCCAAATATTTGTGTAGCCCAAGAATTAGAGCACACATGAAGTATTACCCCTTCATTTCATCATTTTCGTCAATCCTTTTTCACGCCCCCTCCTCTATAAACCTCGATATAAAATGGGCAACCATCAACATGAGCACAAAACAAACGAGAAGCTCCAGCCGTGCATCGCACGGGTCTTCATTCTAGTATAAACAATAAATAAATTAGCTTTGTAAAAGCCAATCGTAATCACATGTATATTGTAATAACTATGAGAATGTTGAAAAGGTATCATACAACAAAGGATTACCTAGTACGCATCCAATCGCAGGCACAAGTTTATTGTGAGTGACCATTGAATGTTTTGTTCTACTCGCGATCAATGTGTTTTACTTCTTTCTTTCTTTATTTTCTTTTTTAATTTGGCTATTCATCTATAACATGTAACCTTTTGGCCGGAGGTCATTTTGAAAGCAGTCTTTCTACCCTTGGATGCCCTTGGGTACATAAAACACTTTATGTCTACATCTCACTTCCCCCATACCCCCGCTTATGCTGAGATTGGGCACAGTTGTTGTTGTTGTATCTATAACATGTAACCATAATTCATCCATATTCTAACATATATAGTTTATGTGAGAGCTGTAAAATGTACCTTTTTAAAAACTACGATGCATTATTTTTTTTAGTTTTTGACTGAAAATCTATAAGTTTCATGTTTATATTTTTGATAGATCAAGTTTTACATAGGTTACATGTAAGGTGAAAAATGACAAAAAACGATGCAAAAATGTCAAAGCCTACCAACAAAAGACGGGAAAGTAGAACAAGAGCGATATCAAATTAAAGAGCATGAAATACTTGTTTTTACAGTGTATATATTTTTATGAGAAACTCAATAATGAATAAGTTATGTACATTTTGTTTGATTTTACCAAACTAATTTTGACTATTGATTTAAGTTGGTCTAGAGTTCTTACCCAAGAGAGGCTTCTTGCCTGAACTTCCTTCCATACAAAGTATATATTGTATTATTCCAAGGTCACAAATAAGGATGGGTTTCAATATCATTCTTATTCATCTCGTTACTAAACAATAACCCAAAGAAACTCATTGTTACAAACCAAACACCTCCTAAATTATCTTACAACCAAACACCTTAATATCGAGTATTTTTTATAACAATATCTTGTATAAATGGTTCATGAATAAAACTCTTTCATAAACTCAAACTACTTTTCAAATTTAAGTAACTTATAGCTTAAAAACTTATGTTTTTCATAAACTAGTATAATTTTTGAGAGCTAAATTGAGATTATAACCTTGAACTTAAAAAAAAAAAATCATAATATCAAATTTTCATAACCTTTTATAAACTATGTGTCAAAAATACCTAAAAAGTAATGTTAGAAAATTCAACACCAATTTCACACTTCTCATCTTTCCTTATCACCTTTCTCATTTTCACGACACAATATCACACAGAAAACATATTTTCCAACACAAATATTACTTTTGTCTTATAACTCATTTTTCACAATTCTCACTACTTTCTTCTCCTCAATTTTTCAAAAATATAAAAAACACTCAAATCAAAAGAATTCGATTTCAAACACTAAATTCCAAATAAAAATACAGATATACGAGCAACATAAACAATCATCAAATATAGTTAACTACTCGGCATTACCACATGACATAATTACTATTCCAGTATATTTTTGAATAAAATTGACACCTTTAAATTAGAGTAGGCATGGTTATATTTTTTGTTGCCTAATCCAATTTAGCCAGACCTTTTAAATGGATGCGTTAATCTAATTGCAGATTCACATTACTACAATAATACCCGTAATATGATAGAAAATGATACCAGCCTTGCTGGTTAAGTCATCAGGTTAAAGCGGGAGTTCAAATCTTTGTAAGGACCCAATATCATATTAAGGTGTGCAAAGTGCATCTAATTGTTTATTTTATGTCTATTCAGCATTAAATGTAGTGAGACTCAAGACAACCAACTACCCTAACTTATGATAACCGACTACATCTAACTAATATGCAATATCGTATTATTTTATGTTATATACCATTGTACTATTTAATCAGGCTATAAACTAGTTTATGTTATCGTTATTTTATTAAACAATATATTTATCCAATTAACAAAAGTTGTGAATTCATAAAATACGGGCACTATTTTTTTTAAAGTTATTTAGTTGTTTGGTAATTTCTTCAAATAAAATATATTTGGTGTTCTATGTACCTGCTTACTAATACTAATTCGCGACCGACTGTTTTGACTAATAGTAAACGATAAAAAGGCTTTCAATAAAAACATATTTGATACACAACAGTATGCACAAATGGGCGTATGGGGTGGGTGGCGGTGTCCTATTTAATTAACGTGCTCTTGTGATTTTTGTGAGTACACATCGGGTTTGTTTTTTAAGGGATAGGATTTGTACTACGGGTTGGGTGTTGCCAATTTGCCATTCTTATAGACCGGGGTTTCAATGTGGATTCAGTAACTAATAAAAATAGGACTCCCAAATAGTTAAGGCCTTCAATTTTATATGTTGAGTTACTGTTTTAGCTTATAACTAATAAAAATAGGACACTATAACTTCATATCCATAAACCATAATAAGTAATAAACATAAAACATAAATAAACAGTCGCTCAGTTATCTGGTCATTTCATGCAAAAATCTCCTCATCGAAAAGTAAATAGCCGCGAGTTTCTCTTTCAAGAAATTATACCAACATTCACCTCCTTTATTTTAAAATTGGAAGACTACCGGTTTCACCTTCTGCTTATTCCATTAATTGATTTTTATTGTAGTTAATTGATTTTATTGTAATTTCTAAGTTTCATTGTTTAATTGTCAATGTCGAACCGAATCCATAACTACGAATCTGGTCATTTGAAAGTAGATAAATTTTTTTTAACTCCATCATTGATAAAGTTTTTAGTTTATTTTATCGGCCGGATAAAAAAAAATAAATTTTGTTAGTGACTTTAAAAAGACCCCACAATTTGTTTTTTTAATCATCACTTATATTACGGATCATTACTTCTATTTTTTATTTATTATGAATTCAATTTTTTTTTAAATTTTATTAGTTTTTTTTCTTAAGTTTAGTTTACGTGTTTTGTCTTGAGTTTAGGGTATCATTTTGGTTAAAAAACTTGCGTCTTTCTACAGATTCCAAACGCCACCACTTCTCTAAACCAACCAACAACCCCCCTCTTCCTCTTTCTCTTTCTCTTTTTCTTTTTCTATAAATAAACTCTCCTTTATTCATTTCACTTGACCCTCGTTTTCTCCGCTTTTCATTCACTACAATACATACATATTTCTTCTATATCTCTATATATCTTTCTGTAAGTTAATTTCTTTATTCAACACCCCTTAAATACATTTTATTTATTTATTTTATATATGATATTGTTTTTATCTTTGATCTTCATAGCTGATATGGTTAATGTTTTATATTATTATTATTATACATATGTGTTTGAACTTAATGATAAAATCTTTAGTATGGTTTTATTTGTTGGAAGCTGAAATATTTGTTTTTTTTTAAGGTTAGATCTGTTACACCCATGTTTTATTTTTTGGAATTATGTGTTGTTGTGACTTGCGGGATTGGGTATCGTTGTTGTTTTCGTTGTTGATGTGTAGTTGTGACTTATTGACTTATTACAAAATAGTTGTGAAAGTTTTTGGAGATTTTAGTCTGGTTGGAAAACTATATATATATATATATATATATATATATTCAATTTGTGATGTTATATATATAATATATATATATATGTATGTATATGTATCTATATTGAGCAGAGGAATATTTTTGTGAAGTTATTATTGAAGGCCTACTACCTTTATAATGATTTTGATGCTTTTGTCTACTTTTTTTAATTTTATTTTGGAGGACTTTTTATTTTTATATTTCTACGTTTCTTATGAGTATTCGATATCCATGCTAAAAGGAAAAGGAAAAAAAAAAATATATGTTAAAGTGTGCTAACATGAGTGTTCTTAAAGGGTGTTTGGGATTGTGTTTTGGAAAATTATCACGTTTGTAAAATGCAAATAATCAGAAAATAGTATTTGACTAACTCCATGACGAAAAGTGATTATATGCATCTTCCTAGTGAGAAAACTGTTGTTTATGGTTTTTAATAGTCATAATGGTTGGTTTTCAGCTAAACTAGACATTTCAGTCATTTTCAGTTATAAAATTTTTGCAATATATATGCAACTGCATCCCGGGCTTGTGTTTTTTTTGAATCTTATGCTCTATAAACTTTTGCTTTTGACAAAAGAATCTGTTCAAAATTATCATGCTTGTTTATTTCCAAAATTGAATCTGCTCTACCATTATATGTAATGTAATTGTGGGCTTATGGTTGCAAATGTTTTTTTTTTCTAATAATACCACTCACAAATGCATTTCATGGTTTATAACTTTGATGTTCAAGGTGCTTTACTTGTTTGACCATAATCAAGTGTCTTAAATCCCAAGTTAAATACATAGCATATGTATTTTGACCATTTTAGAGAAAGTCATACCTACCTTTCTTTTGAGCATCACCGTCATCCTTGTGGGTGAATTTCATTTGCTGCAATAGAATTGGTTATCCAAGAGAACAATGAAATTACCCGTTTCACAGTGTAGTTGTCCTTTTTCGAAGGATTGTTTTTTTTGGCTATCCTGTCTGTTGATTGCATAAATAAGCAGAACTTGTCAAATGGTCAAACATCTGTTAATCTGATTATTACAACCTTAAATATCACATTATCTCTATGAAAACACACATCCACAAGTTCACAGCACTCTGCGTGTTGCACAGACACGGTATCACGATTCATGAATTTTACTGGGAAACTTGAAACTTGACACTTGAGCAACATGTTTTTTTGTTTGGATTGGTACATCTTTTCGTCTAGGCCTTTGGGTTATCATAGTTATCTCTCTTTCAGATGCTTCTTTCTCGATACTAAGAAATCTCTGTTGTTGATACAATTACATCACATTATCACCTTTTGTTATAAAAGAACGTACTTGTAATTAATTAAATCAGATAGCGCTTCCTGTTGAGTTTTTGATATAATGCATAATTTTCTATGTATGTCTCGATATCATCTTTAATTAATTCTTGTTCATTTGTATGCAGGTCATCATGTCATCCATCACGCTTCCCACCCAAACCATGGTCAGAAGCTCACCCCAAATTGTGGCCAGAAGCTCACCACAAACCATGGTCAGTTCGTTTCTAAAGTGCCCATCTAACCTTCCAACATTGAAGAGTGTCTCAAAAGCCTTTGGCTTGAAGTCCGGCTCTTCATACAGGACAACTTGCATGGCTACATACAAGGTTAAGCTCGTGGGACCTGATGGTGAAGAGAACGAATTTGATGCACCTGATGATTGTTACATCCTTGACTCAGCTGAGAGTGCTGGAATTGAGCTGCCATATTCTTGCAGGGCGGGTGCCTGCTCGACATGTGCTGGAAAGATGGCTACTGGTGTAGTGGACCAATCTGATGGGTCGTTTCTTGATGAAAACCAAATGAAGGATGGCTACTTGCTGACTTGCATTTCTTACCCGACTGCTGATTGCGTCATCCACACCCACAAAGAAGGTGATCTTTACTGAGTTTGATATCTTTCAATCATATCGGTCTTTGTTTATTTGAATTTCAAACCATTTGTTAGGTTTTGAAACTTTGTTGTCTAGAATTAAACCTGTTTTCTGTTGCGGAAATGCTAGTTTCTCTTGGTGGCAATAAGTAAACCAAATATTGTGACTGATCTTTATATCAAGATACAAAGAAATTTTAAATCTGCTTAAATCCTGTCATATTGATATGAATTTACAACATGACAACTGTAAAGACTCAATTGGCTGGACCATGGTGGCACTGGTTAGAGCAGCCCTCATTCTGGCACTAGTTTTAGTGCTTTATTTGTTTGTGAACTTGTTCATAGTGTGCTTGCTGGTTTTGGTCATCTTGTTTCCAGTGGATTTTTACTTCAGCATTCAGTTGGGAAGAACGTCTTTTTTTGCTTGTAATTTTGAGTCTTTTTCAACTTTAGTTTAGAATAGAGTTGACAGTACGGGCGAGTTGGCTGGGGCGAAATGGGGCCACCCTAGCCCATTGAGTGCTCTACCTCGGGCCATCGACACACCTTTTTCAAAGCATTACTATTCCTGAGTGCAGGTTCGTTTAGTAATTTAACCAATTTTTTATGTTCCAAACTAAGTTGGCTAATCTTTAGATATCAATGTATTGTATTAAATAAGCTTTGGAAGTCTACAATAGAAATCAAGTACAATTATATCTGAAGTAATATAGGCTGTTACTTGCAGCTATTTAAGTATTTGTTTGGATTGAAGGTTTGTGAATATTGATTCAGGATTATGAATGATTGTAATGTTTGGTATAAGAATATTCGTTTGAGAAACCCATTGAATAAGGGTTTTTTCCGATCTGAGCTATCTATTTGCTTCCATAAACACAAAAGAATCTACTGCCCTGGTGCCTGGTGGTCCATCACGTTGCTTCCAATCCTTTCGGCTACCCTGAGCTCTCATGACCTTCGTGCTTGCCTTTCCATGTCTTGTGTTGTATGCAGTCAGCCACGTAACTGGTGGGTGGGTCTCGAGATCTATTTTCTTCAAAAAAAGACCATACCTATAACCTTAATAATTCAACAATGACTATTTAAGTTATAAATTATGATGTTCCTATTATTGGGTGGGTTAAAGAAGGATGAAGTGCATTCTGTTGAAGAATTTGTATGAATTTCTATGTTTCTCTCTGCGTTTTTTTACCAGTTTTCTTTTGCAGCTTGCCGGTATGCTATTCATTTTAAATTTTTAATGGATTATTATCCCCAATCCATTTTTTCATAAATGTATGATACTCGACCAAATAATCAAACCAAATATACATGGAACTGATACACAAGCTCAAGCCCATTTTATTCTAGGTTAACAAGCGCTAACCATCAAAAAGACTCGAGTCTAACGGTAATCGAAATGATTCGTCGAACTAAAAAGTTACAGCTTTGAACCCCATTTTGAACAGATATGTAACATGTGGTGGTATGTGAGATTTGCCTATGAAGATTATGGTAATATGTGAAAGTTAATTAACCCATACGACTATGAGTAGTGGTACTGGTAACGTGCATAGCTTTCAACGTGGTACATACTACATACCTCAATGTAGGGATGAACAAAAATCTGAAAATACCGATACCGTACCGGTACTGAATCGGTACGGTATTCAGTTTTCTATTTTTTATGATAACCGGTTCTGGTACGAATCGGTTCGGTACCGGTAATACCGGCCTAAATACATGTTGTAGCATGATAGCGTTTTTTTAGGACGTGCTCCTACTCTTTTTCATAACTAAGATAAACCAAATTATAAAAAAAAGCTTTATTAGCAAAAACTAAAATACATCAATGAAACCATATATTCGTGCATGTAGCTTGGTTGAATCATAATTCATATATAGTGCATCTTATTTTTGAATAGATACATGATAATATATAAAAATATTGATGTATTATTATCATAGAAAGTTTTATTATATTATAGAAAGTTTTATTATATTATAGTATAACTAACTTTATTATAAATTTATTGCATTACTTTTATAAGTTTCATATTGTTGATTTGTGTATTAATGTGTTAAGATTTTTCATTAATATGTAATATGTTATAGTTGTAGTTGTGCAAAATGTTTAATGTTATGATCAATGTGTTAAAATAATTAAGCATACGAACTAGGGATGACAACGGGCCGGGTTTAGGCAATCCTGGACCTGATTAAAAATCTCCGTCCCAAATCCGGACCCGACAGATCCCCATTTACTTACTAACTGTCGGATAACGGGTTTCCCCACAGATAATCGGGGATCCGTTTTTTTTTTTTTTTTTTGAAGTCTGTTTACGGGCGACGTAGCCGAACAAGTTGGGACGCTTTGTTACTTACGTATAATATAAAAATATCAATGTATTAAAGATTATAAATTTAGAATGCTAAGATAACAATGTCATCCTTTATGATCAAGCGATTAAGGATGTCACTTTGGATAACTTTAAACCTCTAATCTATTTGATTATATAAGTTTATAGAATCAGGAGTTCAGGACTCATATGCCTACTCATTAGTGACGCAAATTTTTTTAGAACTATAGCCAAACAAAGTGGCTCTTCCATTCACAATCAAGCTAAATGAATAACGAATTAATACATTTCATAATATAAATATTTGTGATTACTCACGTGTTAACTTAATTAACATTTCATACTTTTAAATACATATTGGAAATAGAAATATTAATATTATGTAATGTAATATATACGGGTTCGGTGCGAGTTTCGGATATATGGGTTGGGTATTCGGGTTTTCATCTAAAACTGTCCCCGGACTCGGACCCGCAAAAACACTAATTTCATCCCCATACCTGGCCCTAGAACTGCATACCCGGACCCGGCCCAAAAATGTCGGGTTTCGGATTTCCTCATCGAGTCCGGGTTTTTTTTTTTGCCATCCCTAATGCAAAACGGTTCTAGGCGGTATTTGTATCGAAAAAACCGGCACCGATACATTTACTTCGGTACAGTATTCGATTCCCACTTTTGATGATAACTGGTTCCGGTACCAACCGGTTTGATACGGTACAGTACCGAAAACCATCCCTACCTCTATGGTGGCTTCCGAGATGGTGTCTATTGTTGGGCAAGTATGGCTGCAATGTGGTATATAACACGCTATGTTTGTGTGACTTTTATTTATTTATCGGACGATATTTGACATTGTTTGTCTGGTTTAACTCGTTATGTTTTGTGTTAATTTTCTTATTTCACATGCATGATATTATGAACTTGAATTAATATATGTAAACCAGAATGGTGCCCGCACAATGCGGCGGCGGCGGTATGGTAGTGGGGGCGATTGGTGGAGGTGGTGGCAGCTAGTAACGGCGGTGACGAGTAGTGTAGGTAATTGATGTAAATGGGGCGGTGTATGTATTTTAGGAGTTAAGGGATAGATGATGTAAATATGTAAAAAAGACATATTGGTCATTTCGCATATCCAAAATTTATGAATTTCAGTAAGGGGCTAGAATTATCATTAAGTAGTATAGATAACTAATGCACCTTGAGTTGATATGCATTCTTTTTTATTTTAGTGTTTTTCTTTTGGAGAAAGTTTAGAAGATGACAATTTTTAAAGTGGGCTGGATGATGATAATTTGGACCAACAAAATCAAAGAAAATATTACTCCGTACTCACTAATTGCTGTCACGATCATTTATAAATAAGATGGACCCTTTTAGACAGTTTTAGTGCAATTTGAGGTAGGCTGGGGACATATTGATGGATTATTTTGTGAACCATTAACCACTTGTGTTGGTATTATTCTCTAAGTGATTGTACTTTATCTTGTGTAATCATTTCTCAAAATGAATCAATTTAAAAGTCTGGTTTTTTGGTTATGCTCAACTTCGAGGTTTTGTACAAAGCTTTAAGTATAAGAAATGATAAATGTTATATGATTAATTTATCAAAATTTGTGATATGTATATGGCCTCCTTTTAATTAAAAAAAAAAACGGTTAACGAGATAATTTTGTCCCCAGTCCCACATTGGATACCTATCATGACATTTTTGTAAAGATTTTTATGTCGGTGAAATATCTTTATTAAATTCCCACATGATCTGGGCACCACAGGGATCGAACCCGCGTCATTTAAGTCTTCCCATGTGGGCCTTAAGTTTCATTGGTAAGGGGGGACGGTGTCACCACAACCCAAACCAAACCAATACCATAGTGTCACCACAACTCAATTTTACCCTTCAAACCAAAAACCCACCATTTTCCACTAGGTGTCATGATACACCAAACCAATTTTAGACTTCCTAGAACATCAAACGGCTATTGTACGTCCAATGTATCATGAAGATCGGTTTCACAAACCGATCATCTCTAACCCAAATTGAAACCGTGTGGGATGGTGTGGTGTTCCATTGAACCCGAAGAGGAAGCCGACCCAAACCGAGGGGCACACCCTCCCCCCTAACGAGTACCTCTTCATCTATGATGGATTGTGGTTATGAATTCTTGATCTCAATCCGCAAGCCACTATTTTTCATGCCTATAAAACTCAAATTCCAAAGAAAAGAAAATTGTTATTGATTGAGATCATGGAATAAAATCTACAAAGAAATTTTGAAGAAACCCCATCCCTTCAAAATTGCATAACCCTTAAAATCTTTTGACCAATAAGTTTTTAGTTTTGGGATGGAAAATGATAAGTCTTCCGAACATATACTCTTAATAATCCTTCTAAAGTCACAACTTTATTATACATGTAATCTATTAATTATTTCTCGTTATATCATTACTTCTTTAGGGATATCAATGATGTACGCTAGGTGCTTTCCAACAAAGTTCGAGCTTCGTTTGAGACAAAAGTAGGAAAGAAGTATCTTTTTGTTGTTAACAGATAATAACTTGAACTATAAAATGATAATATCTAATTAAAAATTTGAAGAGAATAAGACTTTTTGTCTTATTTGCTCTCATTCTTGTTTCCTATTTAAGTTTACGAGAATAGTATCTTAGTCTCCTTCTATTAAATGATTTTTAAACTAGAGTGTTCGAAGCAAAACAATCAAAGTTGTGAGCTTAACTCTAATTGTGTTGGGATAGTTTTACCCATATGCGGGTGTTTGAAACTTGGCTCGGTTTTATGGGGTTTTTTACTTGAAGATTAATAGAGTATAAGTTTATCGCTTTTAAAAAAAAAAAATCTAATTGAAAATATATGTGAAAATAATTAGATAGTGCATTGATATTTGTCTTTAAAAAATTGTTAGCCTAGAGTCTTTAAAAAAGAGTTTAGGGTCTCAGCAAGTAACGAACTATACATGAATATTTATGTTGTGTAATGAACTACTCGGGTTTTTATTGTATGTAATGAACTTTCAAATCTCGGTTATTAGGTGTACTCGGGTATATGTGACAACCATATAAGCTGCCACGTTCAATGCCACATTGTCAGTTTGTAAGTTTTTGATTGGTCAAGTACATCCAATAATCGGGATTTGAAAGTTCATTACATACAATAAACGTACACCCGAGTAGTTCATTACACAACATAAACATTCGTGTATAATTCATTACATTCCGATATCCTAAATCTTTAAAAAAAATATTAGGCTGCATGTTGAAAATTCTCAACTTAAATGCCTAAATGGTCATGGTACATAGTTCAATTCAATTAAATAGCGAATGAGTTCACCAGATAGATCCCATAGCATTGACTTTGTTTTTCTTTTGATTTTGCAACTATCCTTCAACTTGCCCGAAAGATATTTCCATTGAATTCACACCATATATTGAAGCTCATCCAACCTAGTCTTTTTAATGCTATCAAAAAATTTCTCAAAATCCATGCATGTAGAACAAAGAATGATCCAAAACTAATTTTAGCCAACTATATATTAGTCACCATGATTGAAACTTCTCCACCATGAGACTTATGGAATGCAATAACGTCATTGTCAATGGCTCCTAAGGATCATCACTTATCTTGTCTCTTGTTATGCTAAGGGGGCCAATAATTTCAAGTGGTTATGTATCCATTCATGACTTTAACAAGTAAAACAGTTAAGATGACATAAAAATGACACTGACATATATTGATATGATCTTGACTTTTTCATCTTGTAGTGCGATTTTTTTGACTTTGGTTGTAATTATAAAATGGATATCGACATACAATTGGCATCTCATCGACCGGTTCACTAAGTTGTAATTTATTTGGTTTCAATAAAAACATATAAGGCTATAAACAAACCGAATGAACAAGAACATGACCTTGTTCATGTCGTTTAACTTAACGAACGGTTCATGGATAAATATGCAAACATAAAACTGTGTTCATGTTTGTTCATTTGTGGTCATAAACGAACACAAATGAGTTGCAAATTAACTAATGTATAGCTAAAAACCTTACGATGTAAATTAAACAATACAAAACATCCAAATTGTTAGAAAAGGTTATAGCTAGTTTAAAAAAGAAAGTCTAAATGTCATACTAATATAAATGCATGAACATAAACGTACACACGTTTACGAACAAACTATCGAATACTCATGAACAAATTATCGAATATCCATGGATATAAATGAACAAACGAGAGCTATGTTCATGTCTGTTCATTTAAATAAATAAAATGATTTTTGTTGTACATGTTCGTTCGTTTAAAAACTATTTATGAACGGTTTGTCGAATGTTCAATTGGTTGCGGTCATAGAAACATACTCCATTATCGTGGAAATAATAAGTATAAAAACCTTTGTCAAATATCTGACGTGGACCAGTCAAAATTTTCGAAAATAAACCTTTTGTCCTTGATTAGAGACAAGTTTAGTAGAGGTTCAAGCTATTCACCCACACATTATGAAGTTCTTTTTCTTTGACGTACGTAGTCATGTTTTGAATTACTAAAACCGTACTCGCATAATGCGCAATAGTATATGATTTATTTGAAAAACATAAATTCTAGTGTAAATCCAATTTAAAAACAAAATTCGTAAACTGTAGTTACTATATGCCGCAAATAAGTGATGGTGGTCGGCGGCCGACTTTGGATTGTGTTTATTATTTGTTGATGCAATATCTAAAGATGGAAACAATTTGGTAAAATGGATATGAAAATAGTATAAATAAGAAAATGGTAAGGTACATGGTAGTATAGTAAAATTGTTTGTACTTCAAATTTCAAAAATTAAGACAAACCCCGAATGTTAATGGAAGACATATTTATACACAAACAAATGTTATATACGATATTTTTGTGGTTTACGAGTGATGGAAAAGGTTCATGTGAGAACCATTTGAATTGGAAGAATCATGAGAACCTTTAAGTTATAACTTGATAACTTGATATGTTCATATGTGAATGGTATATATACTGTCTCTTATACACAGCTG
>JAOXNX010000035.1:19457539-19472796 GCA_028566075.1 Solidago caesia
TGTGTCGAGACGTGTGACCCCGTAGGCTTAAATACTTTCCGGACATACGTTTATTTTACGTGATCATATTCCTACAGCTACTAACAAACAGAAGATTAAAAAAGAGCGACGGGTCATTTGTTGATGTAAGCCGAGACATTGCTCTCATTGAAACAATCGTTCATAACCTTTCAAGCCACTCTATTGAAGAGCGTAGAGCAGCTGCATCTGAAATTCGGTCATTATCAAAAAGAAGCACAGACAACAGAATGCTAATTGCAGAAGCTGGAGCTATTCCAACCCTTGTTGATTTATTAACATCTGAAGATAGTATTACACAACAACACGCAGTGACTTCAATTCTCAACCTTTCAATATATGAAGACAATCGGGAACTCATAATGCTTGCTAATGCAGTACCTTCAATAGTTCAAGTCCTTAAATCAGGAAGTATGCAAACACGAGAAAATGCAGCCGCTACCCTTTTTAGCTTATCACTTGCTGATGAAAACAAGATCATAATAGGTGCCTCGGGGGCAATCCCGCTTTTGGTTGATCTTCTAAAACATGGAAGCAGAAGAGGGAAAAATGACGCTGCTACAGCATTATTTAATCTGTGTATTTATCAAGGAAACAAAGGAAAGGCGGTCAGGGCCGGGATCATTTCAGCATTACTCAAAATGTTGACTGATTCAAGTGGTTTGATGGTTGATGAAGCTTTGACCATACTTTCGATTCTTGCAAGTCACCAAGAAGCTAAAGCCGCAATGGTGAGAGCATGCATCATTCCTAGTTTAGTTGACCATATGGCAAATGGGAACTCAAGAAATAAAGAAAATGCTACTTCCATTTTGCTTTCTTTGTGCAAACGAGATGATGATAATCTTGGTTTAATCAGTAGACTCGGGGCATTGACACCACGGATGGAGATTGCAAATAATGGCTCAGACCGAGCTAAACGAAAGGCTAACTCGTTGTTGGGTTATCTTCAAAGGTTTCAACAACAAACCGAAGATAACATTGACTAAATTATTTATGGTACTCTTGATTGATTTCATTCTTGATTTTTTACACTCTTGAAATGAAGAAAATCTAAGGAGGTGAAGCAACTTCTTGTGTTTTCTTCCTTGGTTTGTTACAAGTTTGCAAAGTTCATTTAATCTTATTATTATTGTTTGTTTGACATTTGAGAACAACATTTGTATTTGTTTAAAGATGGATCAATATTTTATATAATTGAAATTGATTGGCTAATCTCACCTTCTCAAAATCAATGTCCTAATTGTCTCTTAATTATTGCTAACGGACAAATCCTTTACTGAGCATTGACAGCATAGTTAGAACAATTATCTAATTATTTCTTCTCATTAACAATCATTGAACTAACTAATCATTAGGCATTAGGCATTAGCTCATTATTGGGACATTAACCAATCATTTACACAACTACATTAGTAAACTAATCATAGCTGAAGTTGAATAGCATAAGTCCAGATTTTATAATAACCAAAGTTTTATATACTAGAAGAAATATGCCCCAAGGCCCAACAAAACTTTGGAGCCGAAATCATCCAAAAGAGAAAGGTAAGGACATGAGATCTTGAATTACCACAACTGCAGATTTTGTATTGCCTCTCTAACCCAAATATATGCGCAGTTGAAATACAGATCCAAATAAACTGACCAGTGGAGAATCTCTGAAAACTTTACCCAAATCAAACTGATTCAAATTGAATGCCCAAGCTAACACCACTTCCACCTGAAAAACAATCTGCAGATTTAGACATGCATAATGTCGCCTATTAACCTAGCCAGCCGTATATTTCGAGCCCATAGAACACTTGCAGCAAACTGGAAGCATTACAAACCGCTAAAGCAGCAAACGACAAGACCTGGCACACCATCAAACTTACATAGCCATAGAACAAATTGAAAACAAACAACATCAAAAAATGAAACCCGAACAAACCGAGTCAAAAACTAGTCGACATATCTGTGAAACTAAAAAAGAGATCAATATCTATTGTAGTTAGCTTTCACCAAACTTTAATTCATAGTTATTACAAATATAACAGGAAGAACATATAGCTAGCACAAAATGTTAGCATCAAACTTAAAATTCTTAAATGTAAAGACACACGTGACATCTTCTCACTTTTCTTTACAAGAGAAAGAAAGAGATAAGTTTGATGTTAACAATAAAAATCAAAGATTTAGTTTATAAAATAATGCCAGGGATGGAATTCATGCATCTACTTTAAGAGCATGTTCCATGACTTTATTCCCTAAACTTGTTCTACAACCGAGTAGAGAAATCATATGATATGGTTATGGAACACAAATCCTGCACATGGAATACAATCCAGCTCTTGTATTATACAAAATACTATGCTCGTTTAGTGCGCCTTCCAACTTTGAGTGCCAGCTCTGTATCAATTTTCAGGGATATATCGAGTGCTTTCACCGAGTGTGTCAGTGCTCCACTGTATACATGAACAAATCATGCAATAAATCATAATGCTTTTTGCTTATAGAAAACTTTATTACAATCAATATGGACAGCACCAATAAATTTTACTAAGTTCTGTTGAACCCATCGTTACCTGGATATGTACGTAACTCCAGTTTGCCCAATCTTGTGTACCGTTTCCAGGGTAACATTTCCAGATGCCTGTTACCATAGACCATGTTATTGTCTTTAAGGCTCATGCACATTATTACTAATGTAGTTTAAGAAAAAAATACAAATATAAAACTTGTGTTTTAGACTTTTACCTCGGTCTCAAACTTCCTGTTAATTAGCTCTACAGCTTCTTTAAGCATGGATACATCAACATCACCATCAGGTTGAGGCACCACCATATTATCCAACATTATTCTGCTTAACAATGTTTTGTTTTCAGATGCATAATTTAGAACCTCATGTATTTCTTCAAATGTCCTAGTCTCCACCTGTTCATAGATACAATTATACAAATATCAAGATTTCACTTATTTAAAAGATAAAATCATTCGAGATCCAACAGATGTTACCTCAACTCCCATATGAAGATTATTTTTCTCTAAATAAAGATCAACAGATTTAAGGGCATTTGAAACACCTCCAGCAATGGAGATATGATTGTCTTTTATCATCACCATATCGAATAAACCCATCCTGTGATTCTGCCCTCCACCAATTAGTACCTGTTACCAGAGAACTCACATGTGTTAGGAATAAAATCCATAAATGTTTCGTGTTTATGTGACTAAAATAGAAAGGAAAAAGTGAACTACACCGCCCACTTATCCACCAAACGCAATGCCGGAGCAGTTTTTCTTGTTTCCAAAATGCATGCAGGATGAGCAGCATCTGCCATGGCCTATAACAAAATTACCCCTAAAATATCAGGTATTATATAGTTATGATAACCAACTAGAATGATTTGATATGAATATCTTTTAGGATGACAATGTATTTTCTTTGTTGTAGCCTGTAGGTATTATCAAGTCTTATTTTAATAATTTATTCCCATTTCCCCATTTCGATACCATGTTGATGTGATTTGTCTTAAACTTGCAGTCTTTATCTTTTGCTTGCATTTCTGTATGTTTTCTTGATATTTTCAGGCTTTAGTCTAGCTCCTATGGGCTCATGTGTGTTGCACATCAAAATAATCATGTTGGCTAACACAATCAATTAAATAGAAAATTAAAATTTATTTATAAATAGATAAATGTTTAACAAAAAGATCTAGTGATTAAGAGAACTTTTAATATCTATTCATCAACATAATTGATAAACAAAATGTTCAATTGGTCGATAGATACAGAGTTCGCAAGAACTCTCAAGTCTTCCTTCATTTCGTTTCTAATGTTAAAATGTCAATAACAAGTCATGACTCATGATTAGATATCTTCTACACAGAAATATTCACACCTTTGTGAGTGTGGCAATGCCACTCATCCTCTGCATAAAATTGAGTACGACCCTTTCAGCTACAACGATGTTGTATGCCCTTCCTAAATAGGCTCAAAAAAATGAAACACCCAACATTTTGTATCAATCAAAATTTGAATTTCAAAGTATTCTTCTTACCATGCACTTTGCCAAACTTCAGCCCTTTGCTAACACCATCTCCATCCTTCTTAAACCATTCCACCTGATACCATTTTGATCGGTAAAAGGGACTGATATTAAGCAAATTAACAAAGGTTAATAAATTTTGATAAAGATATTCTGTTCGTCAATACCTTTAATGTAGAATCGACTTCTTTAAATATCATTTCAGCAAGTGCAATTCCTGCAATAATTCCATCATCCTTGGATAGAAAATAAGCTTCGACTTCCATGTCAGTTGGTATGGTGGCCAAGCAGGTTACATCTCCTACATTCAAAAGCCCAAAACAATGGTAAATTAAAAACATCACAAGTTCAAGAATTCAACTATTCATAATGGTCCTGTGCCATATCAAATTTCAAATGTGAGTTTCATGTGTTTCAGAAACACCGCTAGAGGTGACATAAGTTTGACAATCGACTTTTTTCTAATAGTTAAACAGTACATAGAAAAGCTTCTGCCATTTCAATTGTGTGTTTAAGAAAAAAGTTTATTAAGTGTAAACAAAACGTAATCAAACCCACAACTAACGGTGACACTAACGGCGAGTCTTGACAAATTTAGAAATTAGACTCGATTTGAGGAACAAATACAGAATATTATTGACTTGCAACACCATCACCAGTCATTGACACGAGTGAGAAAGTCCAATGTGACATTTAACCTAGGCTCGGAAAGGTAATACTTTCCTCCCTTTTGCCAATAAAACTACGTCAATGGACATAGCTTTCAAAATAAAAATACGACTAAAAAGTCAAGAAAAGTGTAATCTTTATCTGCCTCATCACCATCAAGAGCTAGACTAATGAGTAACAATGTCCGTCAATGAGACATTTAATATACGTATGTGACATTTATGACTTAAAAGAAAACAAATGACTAACGTCATAAGAAACATAGTCAATAAGACATTTAATCTAGGCTTAAAGAACCAATTATGTATTCCCTTTTCACATTAACTACAACTTCATCGCACGTATCTTTCAAATAACCGAATTGTAACAAATATGATTAAGAAATTAGGAAAAAAATAAATAAAAATCAAAACTTTATCTCCAGAATCTTCAGAAAGGTCCAACTTAATAACACCCTTTAAATCATAAGTAGGGTGCACCGGTGGCTGCTTCACAATAACCGACTCGACCGGTTTTCCTAAACTCACAGTTGGGGTTGCTGCCATTTTAACAACTAGTCTGCTTCCAGAATTACAGCCACATATCACCAAAAAAAAAAAAAAAATCACACACACATATATATGCATACACATGAAACAATATATTATCTTTACATACATACATACATATATATATATATATATATATATGAATGAAAAAGTACCAAAATTAAAAAAATATCGAACAAACCTTGCAGAAGCTGCAATTGAAGTAGTGGGTGCAATTAAAGATATCCCAAACATCTAAAGTTATTTAATTTATGAATTTCCTTTATATTCCTGCAAGTAAAACACAAAATCAAGAAACAGTAAAAAAACACACACACAGATATGTGGGTTTGGAAGGAGCATTTACTTGCCCTAAAATGGATGAAGCAAAAACCACAAAAAGCATGGCAAATTTTGAGTGCCTTCTTTACTGCTTTTTGTTATTCTTTTTGAGTGTGTCACAGTTTGGTCCATATAACTATTGTGTTGATATGTTCGATTCCTGGACTTATCTTTTTCTACTTTAAGCCCCTAGTGTTTCTATTTTATTAAAGATGTCAATGTTCTGGTTTACCTTGACTGAGTTTTACACTAATAAACTCAGTTTGAAAACGATTTAGTCAAAGATGGTTGGGCCATTCAATGAGACACATCTCGTTGTTTAAGTGGTATTTTTATGGGATGTGCGCTACGACAAAGAGATGATATTATTGTATTTTGGGTTACATTTAGATTCGAGCATTAACTTAAGAAGTTAAGACAGTTAGCATGTTAGATCTCTCAATTCAATATCGACAAGATGGGCAAATGAATTTTTTTTTTAACTACTATTACGTAAAAACAAAATACTAAAAAGGATCTTAATTTATAAATGAGCCGAACTCGAGCTATAACACCCCATTTTCAATATGGGTACTATTTAATGTAAAATTATAAAAGTTAATGAATTAAAAAGCTTTTTGTTTAGCTATAGGGACATAGATGATACAATATTAGTTCTTATATTAGGTTCGTGATCGTTTGATAATGTATTCGTAAATATTCATTTTCTTACGTTCATTTATTCATACACTATAAGGTCGAAGATTTATAATTAGTGTATGAGATTTATACTGTAATTAGAGTATAATGTCTATGAAAATGGAGTTTTATATATAAAGTAGAGGTTCACAAAGCCTGGTTCAGACCGGGTCTTAGTCTGGGCCCAAAAAATCCGGGCTTAATTTTTTTTTAAAAAGACCGGGTTTTTAATATAAAAACAAGGCCTGTTAGAGTCCGAAATGCTTAGACCAGGCTGGACCGGGCTTTTAACTGGGCCGGACCGATTTTTTGGGGCTTATATATTTGCTTTCTATTATTCTAACTTGATTAAAATATTGAATTTGACATGTACCAAATTTACAAGTATCAAAGTTATGGTACCATCAACTTGATTTAAGTAATCAAATTACTAAAAATAAGAACAAGTAAACGAAATTATGAATAATGACTCATATTTATCATAAAGGATACTTTAAACATGTTTTATTGAAATATTACTTTAAATTATAAAAAAGATAAACAAACATCAAACATACGTTAATCTAAAAGAAATGGGGAAAAAAATGATGAAAGTTCAAACTTTAAGAGACCAAGCATGTGCTTTTAAGGGACCAAGCTTCGGGCTTTTAAAGACTAGGTCTTCGAGCTATATTTCAGGGTTTTTTAAGGATTCGGGCTAAACTGGGCTAGTAACCGGGCCAGGCCGGCCCAAGTTTTCAAAAAAATATTTCAGCACAAATTGGCCTTTTGGGCAAGACTGGGCCTAGGACCAAGATATGTAAGACCGGGTCCAAAAAAACTTTTACCGAGCTGAGTTATGGGCTTTTTTGGGCCCACACCTATTTGTGCACCTCTAACTAGTTTAATACCCGGTCGTTGACTGGGTTTAAAAATAAACTTAAATGCTTAACATATACAAAAGATGTATCATATATTTTGGCAAATATGTATCAAATTATCTTGTCCCAAAATAAAGTTGAATATAAAAATCCATCAAAAATGAATTACAATAAGCTATTATATATGTGGTTTTTGTAGAGTTGTCGATGCTTGATCCAACCTGAAACCTAACTTAACACCGACCTTAAAAAAATTGGGTTAGTGTCGTGTAATTTCAATCCGTCAACCTAATTTTTTTCAGGTCAAGTTTGGGTTGGCCATTCGGGTTAACAGGTCGACCCACCAACCCGAAAATACTTTAAATCTATATATTTTTATAATAGGTCGACCCACCAACCTATCTGACCCAAATCCAACCTGAAACCCAAAAATCCACAACTCATTTGACCTAAAATCAATCCGCTAACCCATAATTAATAGGACATGTTTGACCTGAAATCAACCCATCAACCTACCAATTAACCCAGCAACCCGTTTAACCTATCAACCCAAACCAGCCCACCAACTTGATTATTTTCAGGTTGGGTTGGATTTGGGTTATCTGGTTAGCACGTTCGGGTTGAGTTTTTCGACCCGATATTGATCAAGCTGGGTATTTTCAACCCGTCAACTCGAACTCGACCCGATTGACACCCTTAGGTTTTTGGGTATCATATATAAATAATATTAACATTACAAATGTAGACCATTATACACAAATAAAAGACATAAATAATAATGAGTTACAAAAAAAAGACATAAATAATTATAATAAAAAAAAACCGAAAAAATGTAGACCATTCTACACAAATAAAAGACATAAATATTAATAAAAAAAAATATCAAAACTTGATGGGCACGTATGCTATTAATATCAATTTAATTAATAGTTTTTTTAAACAGTCGCGTATCATGAGGGTGAAAAGTTTAGTATATATATATTAGAAACATTGTTAGTGATCATAAATGAAAGAGACGAAATATAAAATCAAACAATATTATGATGAAAAGTAATGGTTAAAAAACTTATAAATAAAATAAACGAATGGTCAAAAAGGAATGAATTTGAATTTTGTTTTTAAGAATTTGAATTTTGTTTTTAAGACAATCATCTCCTAATGAATTTAATTTGCTCATGGTATTAGGATTCAAATGAAAATTTGTGCCAACTATGTTTATTTCAAATCATTTGTTTTTGAAAATCTCATTTTCAATTTAAAAATACTTGAATATACTATGAATAATATAGAAAGTATATTAATAATAATAAAGGTGTTAGGTACAATTAACAGGATAAAGTCTTACCATAATAAAGTATGTTAGTGTAGACTTTTATTTTCAATGCTTGAAATTAACACCATAAAATCTTACCATAATAAGTTTGACTTTTTTTAATTTGAATAATTTGACTTTGAGTTTGAAAGGCCAATATTAATTTGGTTGTGAATTTAGATGGCCTAGATCATTTTATGAAGTTTTTTTTTTTCTCTTAGCTATGGTGGGCATATATTTTTATATGGTGGCCATATATATATATATATATAATTTAAAATATAAAAAGAAACATTTAAATCAATTAATATTTTTTACAAGTGTTTATAGGGCACCGGCTAGAAAAATCTTGTATAGAAAAGAAAGAAACTGCTCAGTGCCGTCTTCCGTGGGTTTTGAGCCCCAATACCTAAATGGTAGAAAAGGCCCTCCAACCTTTGCTGAGATGATGATCGAACTCATGACCTCTGTCTCCAAAGGCTGGTGTTTACCACTGATCCTGCTTGGTTTAGAATCTTTTTAACATATAATAATCTTGTATCTTTTGTCCAATTAAGGGGTAAAATTTTATTTATTTTATTTTACTAAATAAAAAAAAGAATCTTTTTAACATATAATAATCAAACAGCCAAACCTAGTAATATTCTAAAATAAAGAAAAAAAACAGGCAAGAAAAAGTGAGTGTGAAAAGTACAGTGCGAACAGAAAGCATCCAAAAACAGCAAAGTTTCAGATTCCCTAACGCCGGAGAAACATGGATGGCCGGAAATCAGTGGTGGTTTCAGCCCTCCAGTTCGCTTGCTCCGATGATATCGCCACCAACGTTAACACCGCCGAACGGTTTTTTTCTTTCTTTATTTATTTATAAAACTTTTGCTTGCTTAAGTAAGTTATACTGTTTGAAGTTCTGTTGTTATATGATTGTGCTTCCGTCTCAAAATAATTGTCCACTAAACATATATGTATTTATTGAAACTTGTGTTTTTGTAAACTGATAGTTTTATCAAAAATTTATTTAATTACAATGCGCATTATACTGCTTGTATATGTTATGTATTGCCAAAAGTTGTGTATATATCAATCAACTTTGTATAATCATTTTTGAAGTAGACAATTACTGTATTTTGCGAGATATTAAAATAGTAAGGTGGACAATAATTTTGAGATTTAGAGGTAGTAATATCATGTTTGACTACTATGTTTCAAATTGATATGAAAGCTAAAAAAAGAAAAAACTTGAACCCCACCCGGCCTATGAACTTTAACTTGTACCCCGGGGGCACAAGTTTGACAAACCTTAATTCTTACTAGTAGATGTTATGTTGTTAGACACAATTTGGACATCCATCTTCATAGGAATGGTCAACCTATGTTTTATTTTTATGGTTCCTTTGTTCAATCTATGTTGTCTTGCGTTGCAGGCTGGTGAGATCTGCTCATGAGAAGGGTGCTAATATCATCCTTATCCAGGTTAACTCATGAATATAGGAATTTTCATTGTATATAGAGCAAGGTTCCGCCATTCCGGTAGGAAGCACTATGAGAATGCTTCCGCAAGTGCCCGCCAAGAAGGGGTCTTTGATGCACCTGTCAACTGCATCAAGTCAGGTGCATATTACCCTTCCAAGCGAGGACACATGGAAGCACCAGAGGGCTTTCTATGCTTAAGTCCCTATATATATGTGCCAATTCTTGGTTACATCATTAAACATTTGTATAACCTTAGCATAACAGCTAATAATAACTGAAAAACTGCTATATCCATTGAAGTTCATGTACACTTCTTAAGGTTTTCTATGTATTGAAACACTGTATTGTCTTCGGCAGGAACTATTTGAGGGCTACTATTTCTGTCAAGCACAAAGAGAGGACTTCATTCAGCGGGCTAAACCTTACAAGGATCATCCCACAATTTTGAGGTGAACACTAAACCATTTTTGATCATGAGTTAGATTTGTATAACACTTGTTAAGTGATCATATCAATATATCATATATAGTTAAGCATAAGTACATACTTTACAGGATGCAACGACTTGCAAAGGAATTGGGGGTTGTTATACCTGTCAGTTTCTTTGAGGAGGCAAATAATGCACATTTCAATTCAATAGCCATAATCGATGCCGATGGGACTGATCTTGGAATATATAGAAAATCCCATATCCCAGATGGACCTGGTATGTTGTATGCTTATTGGAATATATAGTGTCGATTTAGTTTAATTTAAATGAACGGTTTCTTGCTTTTTCTAGGGTATGAAGAAAAGTTCTACTTTAATCCAGGTGACACTGGCTTCAAGGTGAGTTTTTGATACTTTTGTATGATATCAGATGTACATTTTGACTATTAAATAAGTTATGTATGATGCTAATAGTTGAAAACGAGGATATAATAGTACATATGTTTTTGATGTAGTGTACTTAAGTTACTTACCTTGGTGTTTGTATACTGTATACAGGTGTTCCAAACTAAGTTTGCGAAGATTGGTGTGGGTACGAATTTCTTAATTTTTAGATACCAGCATTTGGCTAACTTATTATGAGGGATATACAATTCTATTAGAGGTTGCAATTTGGACCTCTTTACTTATGAATGGGTTGATTTTGGTTATGTTTATCGTCAAATGGTGAAACCGGTAAAATATATGTATTGGTTACAAAGTAAATGAGTCAATATTGGTTGAGCAGATTGATAGTCATCCAAAGTGTATTTTTATTGCCAAAACCTACCGTTTCATTCTAATCAGAAAGTGAGATTAGTGTTGAAATGATATAGTGTTATGTACTCATATTTTTACCCGACCTGTTTTAACAAGTATACAACATAGCTGTTCTGACCCTTAACCCAACCCTCCCCATTCTGTCACCTCTAAATTTTTATGATGTGACTTATGTCCGAGGAGAATATATGTACTTTCTTTTTGTTGTTTCAATTGGGTGTGTCTTAAAACTAGCAACTTTTAAAAACTTAATATATTATACTGTCAGCTATATGCTGGGATCAGTGGTTTCCAGAAGCAGCCAGAGCCATGGTTCTTCAAGGTGCAGAAATATTGTTTTACCCTACTGCTATTGGTTCTGAACCTCAAGATGAAGGCCTTGATTCGCGAGACCACTGGAAGCGAGTCATGCAAGGGCATGCTGGAGCTAATTTGGTGAGTCAAATGTGAATATCGAACACTGTCATCTCCAAATGTCAAGCCAAGTCACAACCTTTTCTAATTTATAATATTGGTTTTCGTCTAAAGGTACCTCTTGTAGCATCAAATCGCATCGGCAAGGAGGTGATCCAGACAGAACATGGAAAAAGTGCAATTACATTCTATGGCAACTCCTTTATAGCAGGTATTTATTTCTGGCTAATTGCTGCAGAGCTCCAACTGTGGTTAATTATTACTAGAGGTGGAATGGGTGGGTTTGGTAATGGGGCGAATTGGGTTATGGTCAAAATGGGTAGTTTGTTTACGTCAGTTGAATTTGGTTGGGTTGACCTGGAGTACTTTTTGTTGAAGCTTTTTACAAACAAGTAGTGTATCAAATATATGATTACCAAAGTTACATTATTTCCGTAATCATCAAATTTTCAAATTAAATGGTTTTAGAGGTTTTACACATTCAAAGTACACGTGTGACAACTTGCGACCCGTTTGATCTATCTTCTTTTTTATTTTCTTTCGAATTTCAATTTTACCTGTTATATTAGAACATTTCCCAAAGCGAACCATTCTAGGTGAAAGAGTCAAAGTTGTCACCTCCAGTTATGATACACCCTGGTTAATAGATTCTGAACATAGGCTCCTTGAAAACAGGACCTACCGGAGAAATTGTTGCAGTTGCTGATGATAAAAATGAAGCAGTGCTTGTGGCACAGTTTAATCTGGATGAAATTAAATCTAAGAGACATAGTTGGGGAATATTCCGAGATCGACGACCAGATCTATACAAGGTGCTTTTGACGTTAGATGGCAGCGTCCGTTCATAATTACCCGTTTAAGTAATCTATCAATCTTTTCAATAACAATGCCATCATGTTCTGTTTAACTTTACTAGGAAATCATGAACATGAATTCCTTTCATAATAATATCCAAATTATCTGAGTTTTAAATATGATATATACCATTATCTACTTGTCTTGGTATGGGTCTTTGTTGTGTGGGTCTCAACATCACAGGATGAGTGCTGTAACTTGTTGCTCATGCTCATCTACTTGTGGCTAAATTTATTGCATATAACACTTTCTGTAGAAGTTGGTCCACTAGATAAATCAATAAATCAACTTAAGATCTATATCGGGGATTAACTGTCCTTAGATAAATCAATAAATCAACTTAAGATCTATATCGGCGATTATCTATATCGGCGATTAACTGTCCACTAGCCTTAGGTGATCGACATCTTTTGACTTTCGGTAACTGTCCTTAGATATTGGGATGCATGTGATTTGGATTAGCGCTTCTATGCACTATCATGGTACCCTCCATATGGAGGCATGAATACTTTTTGGTGGTTTTTGATTTTTTTAGTGATTTTTAATGGAGTTTATTTTTGTTGTTGGATTTCCCTTAGTGTATAGTGATTTCTGGTGATTTGTTGTGGTATCTGGTGGTGGCTAGTGGTGGTGGTGTAAAAGATGGGGAAGGTGGGATTCTGATGTAAGAGAGACACGAGAGATTGTGACATGTCATATTTTTATTGGGTGTAGAAAAGATTATGATGTATATCATTTGGGTTATATGGGTAGTGATATTCGTACCACTGTTTTTGATAAATATACCGTAATATACCATAATTTATACATATTGTACAACTGTTCAATGCACAGTGATGGTAAAAATATCAAAAGTTATGGTACAAATATCATTGCCCATATCATTTCTATCGGAGCTTCTTAACTTTAAAATGAGACGGGCAAATACTTTATTATACCTTATATATAATATAGATAGTATTGTGAGCCCTTAAACATGTTTAATTTAAAGATATTTAGAACAACACTAGAAAGATCCTAAGTTGGTCCCCAAGCTTTTTATTCATATGACAACATGTGATAAAAACTTAAACATGTTGCTTTCAAGATCATATGTAAAATTATCATCTCATTTGGTTCATCACATAAAAAATCCAGGGTCTCAAATTCAAATTTCATTAACATGATTAATGGTTAAGTTTTAGAAAGAGAAAGACAATGATTTCTGTAATTTTGCTCTTTGAATGTTAGCCATTGATCATACCATATGTCAACACTAGATTTTTAGGCATAATTAGTCTCATATATCATTACTCTTTGCTCAATGGATTTGAGTTTATGTTCTTAAATAAGAATATATTTGATAGAATTATATCTTTTGTTTATAAAAAAAATCATGGTTTGGGAAAAAAAAAATCATTTATATCTTATCTTTTGATTTTGAGTTACAAAGAAAATATGAAACTTGTTTATGCATGGAATGATAAGGAGAATGCTTGGGAAAGTGCTAAATTTTTGTTTGAATATGAGAATCAAAATGACATGAACAAATTATAACACATACAAATTAGATCATTCAGCTCATAAATAATATTGCTAGTTATTTGTAATAGATATGATTGGAACTTTACAAATTGGTACTTGATTAACCTTGATGGTGCTCTTATGTTAATTCTTCCCTAATATCATATTCCTTCATACTATTATCATTACCATTACCATTATCTTTACCATATTTTGGTCTGTTTTTCTTTTCGACCTCCACTTCATCATCAAACGGAATAAACTGCAACTTTAATCTCCCGTCTTCTCTATATGCATGCAAGATTTCATGCGCAGGGATCTTTTCTTCCTTAAGAACGAGCCTGCCATTATATCGATAAGATTTAAAACACACCCGCCTCCCAATAGAAGAAATTGGTGGCGGAATTTCCTTCGAATTCCCACTAATCCTGGATCTCTTTGGTTCCCCCGAGATTCTTGATTTCACATGCTTCGTTGTATGCACGTATCGTTGTTCCCATTGTTCATTTAATTTTTCTACGTCATCAAAGCTCTCAAACCCGAGGGCTTCTGATAAACTCTCGGAATTATGATCAGGGGATGGAGTTGTGTGGGTTTTCTCGTTGATACTGAATCCTGAAAACACGTCGGTTGGTGAACTATCAAGCGGTTTGGTGGGCGTAACGTGTTTACATGAAGAGAGGGGTGGTGGAGGGTCTAATGGATTATCAAAGATGTGTTGAAGGCTTTTACAGGCAGCCATGTTTTCTCTTGCATTTGTTGTTTTTTCTATAAATAAAAACCAATATAAAATAACAAGAGGATAAGGGGGAGAAAGTGGTTAGTTTAGAGAGAAAATGTTGTTAGGTTAGGAAGACCAATTCATAAAGTTGATGTTCATATGAGAAGGGTGATGCTATTAAATAGGGGAGCATGTGTTGGCTTATAGTTTTGGGAGGATTTGGTTACAATTTGGTGGTCATAGATTTATGTTGGTAGATATTTGTTTCCATAAGTAAAAGGAGTCAATTTTATCATATATAGTTTGTGTTTGTAAAATTAATCATACTCTGCACTATAAAAAAAAAAAAAAAACCAGATTACCCTTGTTGAGATATGTAAACATGGAAGTTTAATTAGTTGTTTCACTGTTTGGACGTTGGGTTGACTAAATATACATGTCTCAAACACTCTATTTGTTATCATACAAACCATCGTGGGTGCTTAGGGCCGGCCTCATGGGAGAATAACTTTTAGGCCCAAGTTATACTATATATTATGGTAAATGTTCATTTACAAACCATAATTATGGTGAAAACCAAGGGACAAATCTCAGCCACACATTTCCCCCCATT
>JAOXNX010000035.1:19475942-19486014 GCA_028566075.1 Solidago caesia
TTCCTCAAGAACCGGAACCGGTTCCTCAAGAACCGGTTTTTTTTGGGTTCCGGTTTCGGTTTTTCGTGCTCGGTTATATCGTACCCGGTTATTTTGTGCACGGCTAGGAACTGAAAATAATAACCATTTCATCATTTCCCTCAGCCAACATGAAATAAATAATTTAAAAAATTTATATGTAAAACTGATGTTAATTTAATTTATTTTGCAAGGTGTATTGGAATCAGGGAGTGATGTTAATATACGTAAAAGTATATACTTTTTTATATACTTATTAATTGTTGCAGGTGCCCGACATGAACATACCGTCGTCGACCAGAGCACCGTCCACTCTTCCAAAGTCCAGGTCTGTGTAGTTGTCCATACCGAGCCAGCAGGAGACCTTTGTCTCACTTTACGGCTCTTCACGCTTTTTCGAAGCATCATACTACGCAGAGCCGAGCAAGGCGAGACACAATGAGTATGTGCCCACCCAATCACGTTTCGCGGACCATGACAATCAGATGCGAGCAGACACATCTAGATATGTTGAAGAGTTGTTTCGGGCACCAGAGATACAAGGCATATACGCAACCCAGCATTCAGATTTACGGTTTGAGCTACCATCTGTATTTTGAAAATACGTCGTCTGTATACAAAATGTCTTGGGTGATGGTAATTGTGGATTTTGAGCACAGCTGCTGCTTTGGGGCTAGATGAAAACATGTATTTCGATTGGATTCGTACAGAAATGTTGGCCGAGTATGACAGCAAAAAACAGTTCTACCATGAAATGTTAGGCCCAACTACAGCATAAATATATGTTGCCCAAGTCTTATGTTAATGAATTTCGCCCCATTGAATACTGGATGATGATGCCCAATGCTCCTATTCTTCTGTCCAACAGGCTCGGTCTGATAATTAACTGTTTAAGCGTATCCGACAGTCATACAGTGTGTCCTTTTTGGAGAGGTGAAGGTGCGCTAATGCGTGATGAACCAATTTCAAGTGCACTAATAAATCAACAAAGTCATTATGTCATGGTGGAGTTACAAGGTAACTACCCAATCGCTTAGCCTACACCTTTTTGGAGTGATCACCGGGTACACCCTAAGGCGCGTAGATGGGTAGATGTGTACAAACAACGCTTGGATATGTACGATGAATACGTTAAAAGTAATCGCGGACCTCCAGTATATTTTGATTTCATTAACAGTTAGTACGTTTTGTTGTAACAACACTTTATTAATTTGTTGTAACATTTTTTAATTCCTCATACATTTTTATACTTTTTTTTGGGTTACATTTTTTTATTTTGTTGTAACAACATTTTATTAATTTGTTGTAACAGTTAGTATATTTTGTTGTAACAATTTTTATATACTTTTATATATTTTTTTATGAGTTTATTCATTTTTTATACTTTTTTATACTTATATACTTAATTCCTCATACATTTTTATTTTGTTGTAGGTTACATTTTTTTTATTTTGTTGTAACAACATTTTAATAATTATATAAAGTATATAATTATACTTAAATACTTATATATATATATATATATATTATATATATATATATATATATATATATACAAGAATCACCTTCTAAACTTATATCTGTAACACTTTATTTCTAATAAGTACATTTATATAAAAGTGAAACACTTTATACATACTTATGCGAATGTTATATACACTTTTTAGTGACTTTTTTTTAATTATATATACTTATGCGAATGTTATACATACTTATTAATTTTATATAATTATATTTTTGAATCGTAATTATACTTATGACATTGTTAAAAATCATAATTATACTTTTTATTTTGTTGAACCAATTTTTTAAGTATATATACTTATACATAATTATGCTTTTTATTTTGTTGTATCAATTTTTTAAGTATATATACTTATACATAATTATACTTTTTATTTTGTTGTATCAATTTTTTAATTTGTTAAAAATAATCATCATCAAACAAATAATAATAAAACTAATAAACTATATATATATATATATATTATAACAAAATAAAAAAGTATTATAAGAAAATATATAAAATAACAAAATATTATAGTGTTCATTCATCATCATCACCACCACCACCACCACCACCACCACCGTCATCATCATCATTATTTGGAGGTTGTACGGGATATCCTGACCATGAAAGCATAGGTGACTCTTGTCCAAAACCAGCACCAGATGAGTATGAAGAATCTAAATTTAAATACTGAGACATGTCGAAAGGGGAGTACGGGGCTCTGGTGTTGAGGTCGATATAGGAGCCAGATGGACTGGCTTGGCTTGGCGGTTCCGGATACTCACCGAAGTAGCCTTTCGTTCCCACACCCCTAACAATCCTCCCCTGTCCACGACGGTGTCAAACGGTTGGGTCGTACTACACTTTTAATAGCGACGTCGCTGCTGAAAGCCGATTTTGAATTTTGGCGCCCATTAAATGCTTGTCAGTCATTGGTCGTTCGTATCACACTTTCAGCAGCGACGTCGCTGCTAAAAGTGTTCTGGTCGGGTTACAAAATATTCCCTGGTCTTGACTTTCAAACAAGGTTAATTTTTGTTGTATGAGGTTTTAAAAAAAAACACATCCTCTAGCCCAAAAAAAAAACCCTTAAAAAATTGTTACAATCATGCCTTATGTATACAAACTAAAAAATTATTGCCAGAAGATAGCTATGTGATAGAAATTTACTTTTTAAGTTTGTAGAAACTTACGAAACTATCAAATGTCGTACGATACATATACATCGTGTTACTATACTATTTTTTTTATTAAAAGAAAAAAGCCATCGTGCTAGTATACTTATCTATCTACAATGATGAATATAACTTTGTAACAAAATTTCAACACGATTGTATTTAATAGGCTATTATGTATAGGTGCGTAGTTGCCTTGTCGGCTTGTTGCTTTGCATTATTTGGAAATTGGGCTCGTCATAACATATTCTATTGATCCAACAATAAATCAAACTAGGGCCCAGCTTGAGGAACCAGTGAACCACCATGGCATATTGGCATCATCCACAAAGGTTTATGATTTATGAATAATGCCTCTTCAATTTAGAATTTAGAATTTAGAATTTAGAATTATATCATTTATTAATTGAATAGATGTGAATAGAGGTGCAACTTTCGGTTAACCGGGTCGGTTTTTTTCAACTAGTAACCGAAACCGGTTATTTTGTATAAAAAAAAAAACGGTTACTGTTAACCGGTACCGGTTAATAACCGGTTTTTATGTTTTAAAACTGGAACCGGTCTACCCGGTTTCGGTTAATAATAACCGGTTAACCGATACCGGTTAACCTATTTCAGTTTTTTTTTTAACCGGCCAACAACACCAAACCATCTTTACACCGCCTCACTGATTGATGATAGATAATATATATATACTACCTTTGTTTCCCACGTGAAGTCCTTTGTAAAGGATCAAGCTTTATCAAGCAAAGAGAAAGAAAGCAGAAACATATTCAAGATCTGATGAAAAGGATCAAGCTTTATCAAAATCATACCACACAATACAAGGACTCCCAAGAGAAATAACCAGACACCGAGTTTCCATCAAAGATAGAGCCCAAGGTCGTATCCCCACCGTCATTTTATTACAACCTGACACCACCACCACCGGCGGTGGCAATCCGTCGTTTTTTCTGTTCCACCACTTTCCCGTTGCAGATCCGGGCCGGGTCGGGTTCATCTTCCTTTAATGAAGAAACAAAGGAGAAAAAGGTAAACGCAAATAAGATTGGTGGATATGATTGAATGTTACAGCTGTGGTTTATAATTATTTATGTGTGTAGTCTTTCATTCTTTAATTAATTATTTATGTTTTTTTATATATAAAAAAATGTAAATATGATTGACAGCTGTGGTTTATGTGTGTCAGTGTGTGTGCTCTGTTTTTCTTTATTGCATTGACATTAACCGGTTAACCGGTTTTTCCCCCCAAATATTAACCGGTTACCGGTTAACCGGTTAATAACCGGTTTGTGCTATAAAAATACTAATCGGTTCCTAACCTACGGTTAATCCTAACCTATAACCGGTTTTTACTGTTTTGGTTATTAACCGGTTCCGGTTATCGGTTTTAAAGCGGTTCGGTTCGGTTAACCGGTTATTTTGTGCACCTCTAAGCATAGGTCTCAATATCATCAAGCAAAACAAATGAATCTATTTTCATTTCACACCTTATTCTATTTTCTTCTTTTTTTTAACTTTAACTATCTATTTGTCAACTTTCCCTGCATGCCCGTTAACTTACTCTCTTTTTTTTTTTTTTTTTAAAACTTTTTTAACGTTTATTTGATATTTCTTTTAGCTGACACGAAGTTGCAGCAGCATAAACCTAGCTTGTTAAAATAAGTGTAAAAGTAATAAAAAGTTGTTATGCTATAGTTTGATTAATTTAGGATCACTAATTTATTATGATGTATGATCTTATAAATAAAATATGTGCATGAACTTAATTAAATTAAGGTTATAGATACCGACGAACGTAGTAAAATGATCTCTATTGGCTTTCAACATATGTTAATTAGATGCTTACTTAGGCATTCTTGTGGCATCAAATGGTACATCCTAGATGTTGCCAAACATAATAGGACCTCTATAATAATCCAATTTTTTTGCTGGCCAACTTGAACCTCATGCTAAGCTACTTAGTTATCATCTAACCTTCTATGCTACTATATAGTTTATAATCAATATTTATCTTTGCAAAATACAATAGGAAAAGACGCATGCTAAGCGACTATATATATAGCGATGTTTGTATACTATTAGTAGAGGTAAATAGCTCTTAAGTAGTTTCACAAAGAACTACTAAAACTAACTTTTGAAACTACAATGGCTCCCCCTCGCACAGACCTTCATTTTGTTTTGTTTCCATTGATGGCACAAGGTCATCTAATACCTATGGTGGACTTGGGTCGGTTAATAGCCGAACGTGGTTCTATTGTTACTATAATCACAAGTCCTGTTAATGCAAACCGGGTTCGATCAGTGATTGATCGTGCAATTGAAGCTAAGCTCAGGATTCAACTTCTTGAACTTCCACTCCCATTAGCTGAAGTTGGTTTGCCAGAAGGATGTGAGAATTTTGACACGCTTCCATCATGTGCCCACGCGATCAATCTGGTACGCGCAATGAATATGTTAGAAGAACCAGCGGAAAATATGCTTCGGGTTTTATGTCCACCTCCTAGTTGCATTATCTCAGATGGTTCTTTTCCATGGACTAATGATGTGGCAAAGAGATTGAATATTCCGAGAGTTGTTTTCTATGGGCCAGGGTGTTTCTCATTCTTGTGCGTACACATAGTGACAAATACTAATATACTAAACGAAATAGATTCCAACTCGGAGTACTTTGTAATGCCTGGCCTGCCTGACCGGATTGAAGTTACCAAACCCCAAGCTTCAACTTGGGGAAGAGGAGACTCAAAAGAAACGACAGATCTTTTTGATCGAATGCAAGAAGCTGAAAAGACTTGTAGTGGGATTGTGGTTAATAGCTTTGAGGAGTTGGAGCCCAAGTATGTTGAGGAGTTCACGAAAGTAAAAGATAAAAAGGTGTGGTGTATTGGCCCGGTTTCACTATGCAACAAAAGCTTCGAAGATATAGCTGAAAGGGGAAATAAGGTTGCAGCTGAAGCATATGATTGCTTGAATTGGCTGGATTCTAGAGATCCAGGATCTGTAGTCTATGTTTGCTTGGGAAGTCTATCATATTGTTCCACAGAACAAGCCATTGAGCTTGGGTTAGGATTGGAGTTATCGAGAATACCATTTATTTGGTTTATTAGGAACACAAGTGATGAATTTGAGCAATGGCTCTCAGAAGAAGGATATGAAGAACGGATAAAAGGTAAAGGTCTAATGGTCCGTGGTTGGGCACCGCAAATCTTGATATTGTCACACCACGCCATTGGCGGTTTTATAACGCATTGTGGGTGGAACTCGACTCTAGAAGGGATTTCTGCTGGGATCCCAATGGTTACATGGCCACAATTTGCAGAACAGTTTCTAAACGAAAGATTTATCATAGACGTATTGAAAATTGGTGTGAGGATTGGTGCAGAGGTTCCTGTTCTGTTCACAGAGAGAGATCAGACAGACGTGAAGGTGAAGAGAGAAGTTGTCAAGGCAGCTGTGGAAGGTTTAATGAGTAGCGACGAGGAAGGAGAGGCTAGAAGAAAGAGAGCTAGGGAGTTTGGGGTAATGGCAAAAAGATCAATGGAGGAAAATGGTTCATCTCACCTTAATATGACATTGATGATCGAAGCTATTGCTGAAGAAGTAGCCAACAAACAAATTCCAGATCATTAGTCCATGGAATAAGCTAAAACTGTTTTTGAAAAAAAAAATTAAAACGAAAAGAAACCAAAATCGAATAGACTGAAACAAAAACTAAAAAACCAAACCAATCAACAATTTTTAGTTTTGAAAACACAAACTTTTAAGTTCAATTTTCGGTCTCACCCTATGTCACAACGCCAGAAACATAGATTTTCAATCTATGTAAACTAGCCGTTAGTATTAAAGTAAAAATAAATAAATATATATATATGGGTGATTTAATTTGTAGGTCAAAACAACCAAATATATAGAAAAGGAGTTAGTATTCTTGGCACGAATCCCGTATATATCATATACTACTAATATAATATATATGTATTATATATCATGCAAGATACTAAGCAAAACACAAAAGATCGACTAAGTCCAAAATACTAAAAGCCAATCGGGAAAGAGAAGATTTGTTAAGGCTTACGGCCGTGTTATGATACCCACCACCTCGAGGCGGAGTATTGCCTCCACCTGCAGTTGCATACACTGGAATTACAGCACCAGCGGCATCCGCACCACCTCCACCTGCTGCATGAGCACCTCCTCCTCCTCCTGCATGAGCACCACCGCCTCCTCCGCGCTTATTAACAGAAATCCAATCAGCGCCTTCTTTATCTTTGAGATTCATCACCCGATTTGAGGATGCACATATATCGTTAATTAGGTAAATCGATAGCAAAATTAACAACGCCGGTTTGATCATCATCTTCTTTGCAATAGTACTATTCATTTCATTTCGGGTTTTATTCCAAAACTATTATTGCTTACTGCTTTGAACACAAGCAAAAAGATTTAAATACGTTTGTTCCTGTTTGATCTTTGATCTATTTTTATTTTGAGCAACGACAAGAATATGCTGGCTGCTTGCTAAGGTAGAATCGGATCCTGTACGTCTTAGACTCTTAGATGTTTACGGAAGGAACCATAATGGCGAGCTAGTATCTTTCATTTTAAGTCCATTGTTAATAGGGTTTTGTTAACGACAACCCTATATGTTGTCATTAGCGTGTATAAAAAGGTGTACTTTTTATCAAAAAATTTAAAGGAGGACTTTTTATATGAAAGGTATAATTTTTTGTATACATATTATCCAGGGCCGTCTCCAAAACTGTAAAAAAAAATTCGGGCCCGGCTCGTGTTTTCAAAATCAGACGGGATGTCGAACTGGTCTCCTTACCAGTCCAATGGTCGAATCGATTTGACATGATTAAAGAACCGAATAACGTTATAAATACAATAATAAAAATATATAAAAAAATTACTAAAGAAAATGAACACGTTTTCAAACTTAAATTTACTAACTTAAAATATGATATTAAAAAAGAGAATTTCAAACAAATAAATTATTAATATGGAGTAAGCTAAATTTATTAATATAAAATAAATTATTAATATAATATATAATACCTTATGTACGTGAGCTTTGAAATCAAAATGTAAATTATGTAAACTAAAAGGGTGATGAAAGAATATTGAACATTATTTAATACCAACGTGAGCTTTCGAATCTAAAAATGAACATTATGTAAACTAAAGGGGTAAAAATGGAATTCAAGCAATTAAAGAGTCTTAAATATAATATATGGACGCCGCCTTCTTCCTCAACTCTCTATGTACTGTAACTCCGATTTTCCAGTAAAAGAAAACACTCTGTAACATCCATTAATATACACCCGAAAGGCTTGGAGGTAGGGGCCCTCAGAGGAAGTGGGCCCGGCTCGGTGGCACCCCTTGCACACCCTATGAGCCGGCCCTGATATTATCGTAGCTCTTAAGGCTTTCCTTAGAAAAAAATTTAAACTGGTTGAGACTTGTGGCCATTTGCCTTTATGTAAAGTAAACTACTAGATTTAGACCCGTGTTAATACACGGAATGTTACGACATTTTCAAAATAAAATAAATTATTAAATATATGTAACCACAAAAACCTTGTAAATATATGAAAAATCAAACTGGTAAGTTTAATTGTAAAGAATATAAGTATAAATTAAAAGAATGTAATTTTGAAACATTGAAAACATATATTCTATTACCTTTTTTGTAATATTTTTTTGTAGACGAAATTTGTTGTAGTATTTTTTCATCTGTCATCTTTGTTCCATATTAACACCTTGAGATCCTTTTCGATTTAACTCGAGAGATTGCAACGTACAATTGTCAAAGCATGAAAACCGTACGTTAAGGATACATACCAACCGTTGATAAAAATAGTTAATAAAAATTTACATGACCACTATGCCCCTTATTTCTTATTCAAAACACTGGAAAATGAATTTGAATTCTTAAACTCAAAATTTGAAAACTAAATATATTGATTTGAACTTTTAAAGAACAATATTTAAAATTCTTGATCGAATGAAAATATAGAGTTTGAAATACAAATAAATAGAAAATTGATATTAATTAACGACTTATCAATTGATAAAATTAAAACTAATGAATTGTTAAATTAAAATTTACAGTATTATGTACAAAATTTATTTATTTATTTATTTTAAATTTTGTTGTCATAAAAAAAAGATTTTTGTTTGAATAAAAAGCAAAAAGACTATGTCTTTTTATATGGCTCACAAACCTAAATTAGATGCTTGTTTTTTTTCCTTTTTTTTTTTTTTACTTTTGCTATGAAAAATTCAGAAGTTTCGTGTTACTCGGTTACCTTGGATCCGATAAATCATCCATACTATTAAGATAATGAGATATATAATAGCCTTTTTTTTCAATGAGATGTATAAAAGTGATATATATCTAATATCTAAATCTATCATATCTAATATTAATAATATTTCATATAAATATTGGGTTTAAGATAAATATATACTAATCTAAAAAATTACTCTCAACATACTATTTTTCTTTCCAGATCGTTAAGTATAATCCAATGTGATTGTAAAACTTGGAGAAGTTAATATAAAATATGATTTTAACTCTAAATATATGAGCCCTCACAATGGTTAGTTATTGGCTAGTTATTAGCTTGTCATCCAATGAACGACAAGTCGACACCATTAGGTGTGACTTGTGGTTGGCTCATTATTGAGGGATTCGTGAGTGAGATGATGGATGAAAATTAGGTGTTTTTTTTTTCTGTTTCTTTTTTCTCCCCTCACACAAAATATATATTTAATAGAAAGTAAGTGGGCCCAAAATTAATGGTTGGTTAATGATTCATTGAGGATGTTTCAAGGGATTAGTCATTAGTGCATGGTTAGTGGTTGAAGTGAGTTTTTTAATATAATACTGACAGAGACTAGTTATTGATGAGTGATAAATATGACACTATGAGTGTTCTAAACTTTAAAGGCCAAAATGTTATTCCAGATATAATTTACTAAACCAACATAAAATGAACTTCGACAACCTTAATTTTATCAGCCATTGATCAGCAAATGATGAAATTAAAAGGTAGTCCCTTGTAATTTTAACACAACACATACGAATTTCAAAACCCAAATATGTTACATGATATACAATTTAACTACACCTAAAGGAAAAAAAAAAGTCACATGTGATACTATTTTTATGCTCTTGAGTTATTATATAAAGGAAAAAAATGAAGTGAAGATATGGATATAGAAAAAAAGAGGTTCCTTTCAAATCACCTCAAAAATGGAATGATGCATTTTAAACTAGGGAAAATGGGCTTATTACTTGTTGGGGTATCATAGTATCCCAAAATTGCAGTATCATGACCTAACCTTTTATTTCTCCTAATGT
>JAOXNX010000035.1:19559077-19576720 GCA_028566075.1 Solidago caesia
ATATATATGTTTGAAAAAATACACTGAAAAAAAGACGAAGCTAGCAGTCAAATGGGTTGAAATGATGAGTCAACACTTTGCACCATCAATTTTTTTTGTGGCTGTTTCTCTACTAACGACTAACACACCCACGCCACCATACTTTTATAAACAAATATTAAACCAATACATGTAACTACAGCCTACTGGTACTTACTATTATACTATATGCTTTCAAAATATCGGTATTGAAATTCGGTTTCCCCATACCGAACCGAATGATACCGAAACCAATTCCGTACCAAAATAAAAACCGATACCGAAACCGAATCCCCATCGGTACCGAAAATCGGTACCGGTACTGATACGGTACCGGTTCGGTTTCGGTTTTTCGGTTATTTCGCTCATCCCTATTGTATAGTGTGTATGTATGTAATATATTTGTTATGTATATAATTATACTGGAAATAGTACCCCATGCTATGCATGGTAGTGAAACTACTGATAATAGACGTTAGTATATTATTTTTATAAATTAACAGTCGAATATGGTTATCTTTATTGCTACATTTCTTATTATTACAATATAAACGTGTATGTAAAATGTTTTTTGCATTTGTTTAAAAAGATGTTTTCATTTGATTTTGTAATTAACATTTATTATATTATAATTTACCTTAATTAATTAGTTCTTAAAAATTTAAAATTTACAACACTTGAAAAATGCTTTATAAAAGGGTAAAGATATATTTATGTGCCAATCTGAAAGGATGCTAAGTATGAATACTTATTTGAATAAAATCACATTTTGTAGGTACTTATCATAAAGCTTTATAACGTTTATTGTTATTAGATTGTCTAATGTAGATTTTCAAGTTTTAATGTTTTTGTGTACTTGAGGTCGTTTTTATATAAAATACTTTCGATATCTCGAGTCGAACTTGAGCCTTTTACTAACTTGTATCATAAAACTCGTTGAGCTATCTAACCGACTTGGAGCCTATCATAACTTTTTGGAGTCGAATCGAACCCTATCGAGCTCAAGCTCTATTTTGGTAAATAACAAACAAAAAAACACTTTTTACATTAAAATAGTTTATGAAAAAGGGGGGAAATGTTACATAAACTTAACTAGATTATTGTCCCGCGTAATACGTGGGGTGATCATATATAAATAATGACACGTTAATGTTTTATAATATCATATATTGATAATTATATATTTTGTTGAGTTTTGTCGCCACCATAAGCAAATTATTGGTATTTTTTTTTATTTTTACTAAATGCATATAACGCATTTTCATTATGATATGATTCATTGAAAAAAGTCTCAAATTTCAAAACAACAGATTACATAGTTTATCTAGTAGAAAAAAAAGAACATAGTTGTTTTATATAAATAAAATGAAATTTCTTTAGTTTAAATACTATTAACCTCATGTATAACCGGTTACCATTCCAAATTGTAATACTCAAAACTTTAATTGTGTGATGAATAAGACATTTTATATTTTTGCAAGAAGAATTAGAAAAAATGTATACCTTGGACTTGTTTTAAAGATAGATAAAGATATGTGTGTTGATAAGAATATTTGATTTAAAATACCATAACTTGTAATAGGTTGGACATAGATGACTCAAACTATAAATTAATTTGAAATTCAAAAAGAGATACGATTAATTAGGAGGTAATGATTTCAAAATTTGATTTTTTTTTTTAAATTGTCAAGTTGATAACATAAAAAATAAAAATTGTAAGTCAAAATAATTGATTCAAATTTAAAATTAATCTATTCATGTATAATTTTTTTTTTATTATATGATTTATTTATAACAAATATTTAATTTACTTCTTTAAGACGATTTATTTATAACAAATATTTAATTTACTTCTTTAAGAACAATGAATTTAATGAATTGAGTTTTTTTTTTTATAAATAGATTTTTTTGAACATATTATAAATAGATTAAGCATCTCCTTAAACACTCCATAGTCGGTGCAACATAATTCCTTAAACCAGATCCCCATCAATCCATACAAAGTTATAAACACAATTACACAAACACAAAATCCTGTTCCAGATCCACCGCCAGCCACCGTGAACCACCACAATGCGAGTCACAACAACCACCCAATCACCACCACCACCATCCTCCCCACCCTCCCAACCAACCACCAAAGATGTCGAATCCCTCTTCCGCACAAAACCCATATCCGAGATCCGAACCATCGAAGCCCAAACCCGAACCCAAATCCACAACAAATCACAAGACCTCCGTCAGCTCGTCGGCAACCGCTACCGTGATCTCATCGATTCCGCTGATTCCATCATCAATATGAAATCATCTTCTCTTTTAATCTCCCAAAATATTCAATCTATTCGTAACGGTATTCTTCATTCCCTTTCTAATAATTCTGTATCTAATGATACTAATACTAGTTCTGCTAATTATGTATCGATATCGAACCCGGCTAGAACTCGAATTTATGGTATCGCTTGTCGTGTTAAGTACATTGTAGATACACCTGAAAACATTTGGGGATGTTTAGATGAGTTTATGTTTGTTAATTCTGCCGCCCGATACGTTCGTGCTAAGTTAGTTTATAATTGTCTAGTTAGTGATTTGGATGTTAACAAGAAAAACGTATTGTCCAAGTTTCCGTTGTTGCAACATCAGTGGCAGATAGTTGAGAGTTTTAAGGGGCAGATATCGCAACGTAGTAGGGATAGGTTGTTGTTGGATGGGATTGGAATTGGGGAATATGCGGATGCGATTGCTGCTGTGGCGGTGATTGATGAGATGGACCCGAGGGAGTGTTTGAGGTTGTTGCTTGAGAGTAGGAAGACGTGTGTGGTGCAGAAGTTGAGTGGGTGTGATGGGGTTGGAGAAGACGTGATACGGGTGTTTTGTGAGGTGTTGAAGGTGATTCAAGTTAGTGTGGCGCATGTTGGGGAGTTGTTTTTGCAGGTTTTGAGTGATGTCCCATTGTTTTATAAGACGGTGTTGGATTCTCCGCCGGTTTCTCAGCTGTTTGGTGGGATACCGAATCCTGATGAGGAGGTTAGGTTGTGGGAGGGGTTTAGGGAGAAGTTGGAGAGTGTGATGGTCATGTTGGATCGGGAGTTTGTTGGGAAGGTGTGTTTAGATTTTTTGAGGAGTTGTGGGAAGGAGATTGTTAATGAGGTTAACGGGCAGTTTTTGATTGATGTGATTGATAGTGGGCGACAGCTTGCTGCAGCTGAGAAGTTGATTAGGGAGACGATGGAAGGGAAGGATGTGTTGGGAGGGAGTTTGGAGTGGTTGAAGAGCGTTTTTGGATCCGAGATTGAGATGCCGTGGAGTAGAACACGAGAGCTTGTTTTGGGTAATGATGATGATCTTTGGGATGAGATTTTTGAAGAGGCATTTGCTAGTAGGATGAAAGCGATAATTCGTTCTGGGTTTGATGAAATGAATAAAGTAGTTAATGTGAAGGAGTCGATTCTTACAATTAAAGAGGGCCCTGGTGGTCGAGTTGATTTCCAAGCTTTCATGAATAGGTCTCCTTTAGGTGGCGGAGTTTGGTTTATGGAGCCCACTAGCAAAAAGGGTGGTTTAGTGACTAGCCCTAAAGTGTCTTCCGAACTTAGCGATTACCAGAGCTGTCTAAATGCTTACTTTGGTGATGAAGTTGGCAGAATTAGAATGGCGGTGGACAACCACTGCAAGAATGTACTCGACGACTTGTTAAGCTTCTTAGAGTCTCCAAAAGCCTCTTTGAGGTCGAAGGAACTAGCACCGTATTTGCAAAGTAAATGTTTTGAAAGTATGTCAGCCATACTTACAGAGCTGAAGAATGAGTTGGAGATCTTGTATGCTGCATTGGAACATGGCAACAAGGAAGGTGATTCTTCACCATCTCCTGCTATAATTGTCGAGAGGTCACTTTTCATTGGAAGACTATTGTTTGCATTCCAAAAGTACTCTAGAAATATTCCTGTTATACTTGGTTCACCCCAAATGTGGTTAAACGAAAGTATGACAGCGGTCTCTGGTAAAGTGTCACCACTTCTGAGGTATTCGAGTGGAGCATTTGATTCTGTAACTATTGAAAACCATGGGAAGAAAATGCTTACTTCACCTAGAAGACAATCTTCACTTGCTGCTTCTGCGTTATTTGCACTCGATGATAGTCCGAGTCCGCAGCTTGGTGAATTTAGAAAAACAACACAAGATCTTTGTATTAAAGCTCATAACTTGTGGATAACTTGGGTTTCAGACGAGCTTTCAGTGATCCTCTCACATAGTCTCAGAAATGATGAAACTTTATCGGCAACCACTCCATTGAGAGTAAGTGTTCGTTAATAATTCCTTTTTATTGGATCATATTTCAAGATTGCTCTTTGTTTATTTTGTCATGTATTAGCAATAAACATGCAAATCTTGAAGCTTCTGTTACAGAACATGTATTCCTCAAGTAGCATGCTCATTTCTTTTATTAATATGATTTTGGCACCATTTTTTTTATAAAGGTGAATACTTAAACAGTTCTCATTCCCAAAAGGGCAAAAGGGTTGAAGTTCCGTCGGACCCGCTATACCTTTCTTCAACGTTTCTGCAGTAGTAACTCATAAATCTGTTTTAAATCTCAATGGTACCCACTTAAAAAGATTACAATTCTATCTTGAACATAGAAATCAGGTCTGGCATTCTAAATATGGTGGATATGTTTTCTTATTGACGGAACTTGTTAAGCTGCCACGTATGCCTGTATGCATGAGACATTGAACTTTCAAAAAGACATTATGCCTCTTGAGCCAAGTTTGTTTTTGATTAGTGTGGCCTTATTTTACCGGTAGAAAACTATGCAGTTCAATAATTCTACATTCCACTCTTCCATGTTGGGTCGTTGTCTAGGTTTTTGATTAGTGTGGCCTTATTTTACCGGTAGAAAACTATGCAGTTCAATAATTCTACATTCCACTCTTTCATGTTGGGTCATTGTCTAGGTAGTCATTTATTTAGTTTTTTATGGACTTCATAAATATGTTCCCATCCTAAATGAACTTTAATTTTCAGTAACCAAGATATCAGTGGTAAATCAGTCATCTCTATAGCATGGTAACGTTGAGTCCCATTTGGTACTAAAGCTCTTTATGGTTACTGATATACTCTTTGCATGGGCAGAAAGAAATTCAAACTAAGTTGTTGGTACGCAATAGGTCAATGTTCAAGATGAACAAACAAACATGAGTTAGCTGTACGAAAAGAAATAAGTAATTGAAAGTTTAGAGCTTTACTCGACAATGGTGGAAGACATCACATACTTTTCTTCTTCTATCACTATCTCCATTATCAAACGAGTGTGCTTGTGACTTGGCACGAACACACGGTGTTAAGCATATTCACTTGGCCAACTTATTGTCTGCCATAAATATATCCTTTGTGCTATCTTTGTGTAGCCCTTTCATGGTTTTAAGAGGCCCTTTCTTTTTTCCTTTTTCCTTATTTTCATATGGTATTCTAGTTGACAGATGCTGTCATATGTTTTTTAATTGCCTAATCTAAATAGCTTTCTGTATCCCGAATAGGGCTGGGAGGAAACTATAGTTAACCAAGAGGACTCTGCTGAGCACCCATCAGAGATCAAGATCTCTCTTCCTTCCATGCCGTCCTTGTATATCACATCATATTTATTTCAAGCTTGTGAAGAAGTTCACCGAGTTGGGGGTCATGTACTTGACAAACCAATTTTGCAAAACTTTGCTGCACGATTGTTGGAGAAGGTATATATTTATGCTTCAGTTTTGATTTTATTTTCTTTTATTTTTCCAAGTTTTGAGCAACCCTGAGTTTGTCATCTGGTATGCTGATGTAGGTGATTGATCTTTATGTGGATTTCCTTGTAAATGATGAGGCTAGTGAAACCCGTGTGTCTGAAAAGGGAGTTCTCCAAGTCTTATTGGATCTAAGGTTTGCTGCTGACATTCTGTCTGGTGGAGTTTTTAGTGAAAATGAGGATGTAGCAAAAACATCAAAGATAAAATCGTCATATAGACGGAAGCAAGATGTGCAACAACCAAAGTCGGTTATGAAAGATCGTCTTGATGGATTGGTGAATCGCCTCTCACAGAGGCTAGACCCGATAGACTGGCTCACGTACGCTTTCATTTACCTTTATTTTATTTTTTTTGGATAAGATTCATAATCGGTAAATATGATTTTTAGTTTTACTTCACAATAACTAATATTACCTCCTTTTTACATTGCCGTCTTCTAATATAATTCCCGTATGTAGGTATGAGCCATACCTTATGGAGAACGAGAAGCAGTCTTACTTGCGGCATGCTGTCCTATTTGGTTTCTTTGTGCAGCTTCGCCGGATGTACACAGATACTATGCAAAAATTGCTTACAAGCTCAGAATCAAATATAATGAGATGCTCTACTGTTCCTCGTTTCAAATACCTTCCCATCAGGTTGGTCTTTGGTTTGTATGTATCTATTTATATATGTAGCTGCACTTTAGATTGGCCCGTTGATGTTGAATCTTGGTATGTAGTGCTCCTGTATTATCCGCGAAGGGGGCAAGCAAGTCCCCTATTGCAACATCTATAGATGATCTTTCTTCAAGGGGTTCTTGGAGAAATTATACCCAAGAGGAGCTCTCCCGCAATATGGATATGGATGACAATACAAGTTCAGGGGTTGCAACCCCTTTCCTGAAATCTTTCATGCAGGTTAAATCTCTTTATAATCGTGTTTTCTGTGCTTTATATTCTCCCATAATGTGTTTATGTTCAACTTAAATGCGTCAATTACAATATCATTTATCATGTGTACAGAAATATTTTGTCTTAAATGAGTGGCATATTAACAAAAAATGAATTTTAGATCAAGGTACTTGTGGATCTTTATGAAATTTTTAATCAACTTCTACACAATACACTGGCATCAAAAATTGCAATTTTTAGAATTAGAGGTTATAAAACAGGCGGGTTGTCCCTAATCGATAACCGGTTCGTCAAATATGATTACAAAGTTAATATTATTCCAAATTTCTATTAGTAATATGATTTGAGAAAAAATCATTTGAGTAACATACTATGCATGTTTCTTCAATTTGGGCAACTTTCTTTCCAGTTCCTCATGGCTATATGCTTTACTGAAATTTCAGTTGAGGTAAAAATTTACATGAGTTTTTTCAAGTAAAGTGAAAATTTGTGTTACCCATCCCATGTTGAGAAAACGTTCATATCATATTAGCCCAAAATTTAATTTTCTCATTTGATTATCTAAATAAAATGAGTTAGGAAGGATCTATATGCATTAAAAGTTCACTTCGGGTGAGTTTCACCTGTTTCCAATCAGCCTTTTCTCTTTTCATTTAACCTGTTTGAGATGAAATGTAATCCCAATCGACGCATGTATAAGCAAATGAGTCAAATTTGCTACATCTATTAATGTAACCCAATGACCTGCAACTTTCCATGAGTACGAACCTTGACAATAGATAAGAGACTTTCTCATTATCGTAAGTGGCAGAACATAGAAAATTCCATCTGATTAGTTCAGGTTTTTTTGTGTTCTTTCATAAACCCTAATCCAAAATTTGAGCAATATTTAAAAAGAGAGGTTATTATATTTTCAGGTTGGTAGTAGGTTTGGAGAGAGCACACTGAAACTGGGATCCATGCTAACAGAAGGACAAGTGGGTAGGTTTGGTGACATTTTACCTGCTCAAGCAGCTGGACTTCTTTCCCAATTCACAGCCGGAAGATCAGATTACTGATTTCATTCATTCGTTCGACCATAAAACACCGCTTGATTAGTTATCCCAGGCAAACAAGGTATGATTTGATGACTGAAAATGCTAAAAGATGAGTACTAAAGCCCGAAGTTACTGCCACCACGGACTGTACACACTCCACCTCTTTACACAAGGTGATGTCTACGAGCATATATTGGCATGTCCTTGCCCGAAACATGCAAAGGAAACTTGTGAAGAGCATATAATGTTTGATGAGGGGTTATAGGATTAAGTTTTTTTATTTGCGAATGTAAATTTTGGGAAATTTTGGGAGAATTATGCTTAAAGGAGGTGGACTGCTGATATTTGTTTACCAGTTTTATAGAAATATCATTGTTTCATTGTTATTGAATGTAGGAGTATCGCAAGGATATGATTCTAGTTTAATCACTCAAGGGGCACATGTTCTTTCCATATATAGTCTTATACTTATTTGTTATACGTTAAATATTGTTTTATTTGAACTAATCTCTACCGAACACTAGAAGATGACTAATGGGCACACACCGAGAGGAAGACATCGGAACTACCTTTAACAAAATCTTGAAGTTGAATTACATACCTCTCAAATCACTTGACTGGTCTAAACCGGAACATCATTAAACCGAATTTTTATTGTACTTGCTTTCATATCGACTACAATTAAAACTTAAAGTTTAAATAAAGCAGAAGTTTCATTACATTTACAGTGATTTGTTCATTTGAAAACAATTTTAACTTGAAAACCAAGGACTCCATCCCAACCGTTCATCTTTAGCAATCGTAACCTTCATTCTTTCGTAAGTTTATGATCTGCCATATGCAAGCAATGTATGTTATAAAATGTAGACAACAAGAACTGTGTGAATAAAGATGGGCACGAAGCTACGAAACCAAAGTTATGGAAACAATATCTCAGTGAACACATTATACGGCGCATGTAACATACATGACCGATACGATTTCATACAGAACATATTTGATAACAGATGACAAATATTGGAATCTTAAAATACAGTATCAGATACAACATACCATTTCATTAACTTTAACATCAAATCAAATGAACTACATCAGTAAAAGGGTTTTGCTCCCATTTAATTCAAAGTCAAATGAAATAAAAAGAGAGAAATCACAATAATTTATTACAATAAGCTTTCTATGTATAGAAATATGCATATATAGGGTACTCTTGATGGATTTTTTTGTATAGTTACTTTTGGGTGCACATTCCTCTTCCTTTCATTACATGCCTCCTTAGCCCTGGAATATGAACATTGGAGATGTAATCTCTCCAATCTATTTTCCCCACGTCAAATCCGAATGTTCTTTTTTCTTCTTCAGACATCATTCCCATTAGTTTTTGGGTGTTACTGTTATCAAACCTGCAAAAAAGAACAGAAAAAAGGAGTTTTTCAAGGAGATCTCAAACTTGCAACTTTTTAGCAGAATGAAGAGTTTTATGTGTGTGGTTTATGCATAAGTTAGACATCTATCAATGACACTATTGACTAAAAAGAACACATTGTCTCGATTAGGCCAAAAATACCGAATTGGACATGTGCATTCATCAAGTCTAGCGAAATTCGACTCAAATGACACCACTGTTAGAAACAAAACACTTAAACTCAGTAGTCGTGTATTGTATGCACGCACATTTTTGTGAGATTCATTGACAATGTAGTTTACCTTAAAGGAACACCATCGATATGAATCAAAGTGCATACAAATGGGGGAAGCGAGGGTGGTGCTGTTAGTATGTTACACACCCAAGTTGGGTGAACACCCCCTCACATCTTAACTTTTTAGTATTTTTCCAAAATCAACATGTGATTTTTGTTTTTGGGCAAAATATATTAAAAAATTAGGATGTGAGGGGGTATTTCACCCAACTTGGGTGTGTAACAGTACCACCCTCACTTTTCCCACATACAAATATAGTAGGGACTTAATATGTTACCTTCCACCATAAAATGTGTATGGTTCATATATATTGGCCAAATACTTTGCTTGCTCCACCGATTTCTTGCAAATGTTTTCCAGTTTAAGAGAAAACTTCCCTTTGTGTATAGAACTCGAATTATTCAATCCACTTCTATTAACTGCATCTTTCCATATATGAGCAGAGAATTCTTCCATGGACCGATAAAGTTGCATGATAGGTACATGAACTGGCCTCCCTTTTAAATCCAAACATGGTGAAGTATTAAAGTGTTCATAGAGCAGCCTTGCCAAATCCTTAAAAACCAACGGGTTCACTACTGATGAAGCTATCTGATATATGTGGTTCTCTTCGGTTTTCCCACCGGCCAGGTGTTTTGCCATGGCTGCCATGATGGCATTAACCACCATATCAGCTGGAACCTGCAACGGTTTTGTGGAGTGGGTCATCAAACAAATATTATGATTTTTAAGACCCGGAAACAAGAAAAGCACTTACTACATCAAGAACACCATTAGGGTCAACAAGAAATCCACTAAGTTGTCCCTTTCCATAGTAAAGTACAATCGGATCCATCATCCTTCAAATGAGATAGAAAAGCAGAAAACTTGAACTTTAATTTATAACTACGAGATTCTGGTTCAAGAGTCGAATCAAGCTGAAATAAATAAGAAAAATGATAGGTGGCAATCTCAGCCCATTTGCTTAAAATGGTTGATTTGGGTTGCATTTTATCCCCGGTGAGTTAAACACGTCAAATTTTAAAACTTAGCTAAAGTTCAAACATGTCAAAGGAGTCAAAAGTCTCCAAAGTATTTTCATATGCTTAAACATCGTAAATTGCTTTTAATTTTATAAAATAAATTAATATACTGACAACAAAGTTTTAATCTTATTTAATACATTAAATATTTTGAATACTTATTATATATCAAATGGACAAAATAAGTCTTGGTTGGTTTACTCAAACTTGCCCAGCTTGTTTTGACCAGTTAGCTAACCTGCACGACCCATCCATTTTGCCACCACCAATCGATATAGTGTTACCTGTTTCCTTCCATCCATCCTGGAAAAGGTTCTTTGTAAGTGCTTTCAATGACACTAGGCCGCATTATGACCACAGGTATGTCTCCTCCCATTTTATCAATTATCATTTCTCCCATTGCCTTGGTGAAAACGTATGTATCTTGCCACCCATATAGTTTTGCCCTGGTTAAATCAGAAAATTGAATGGAAACGAGATGTGTCTTGGTTGTTGTAAATAATAAGTAACTAAAAGAAAACATATATTAAATGCAATTCAGTATTACCTTTCTAATCCAAGCTCTTTTAGCTTTTGAGCCATTGCATTTTCTCCAAAAGATTTTTTCGATTCCAAAACCATTTGTATTTCGTCATCTACATTCAACCTTGGCATATGATTCCCATACATAAGACTCTCCCGTGCTATACTCTCGCCTATATTAAAAGGCTTTTCCATGATTCTTCCTTGTCTTTGTCCATTAACATATGCTACAAACATTTATCAAAAAAAGGTCCAAGTTATATACAAGTTTTAACTTTTAGTAAAAATCTTGTTTTAGGGGTTAATAATTTTACCGGTAGAAACTTGCAGGAAGAGGTTGAGTTTCTTGCATCTTTTTGCAAAGTTCATAAGGCGACTAGGCCCTCCGGTATTAATGTCAAGAGCTACATCATATCTGCAAATCCGTTATATAAATTTCAATAAATCCTTACTACTTTTCTTGTTAATTTTCATTTGTTTAGTTTTTAGTAAATTAAGATTAACCTTTCATCAAATGTGGTGTTAGCTGCAGAATTCACAATTACGTCAACATCTCGTGCTATCACATCTGCTGTATCCTCTTCTAACCCAAGGTTAGGTTCACAAACATTTCCGATCACAGGAACCAGCTTGCTTAACATGAAAGACTGATAGGACTTCCCATAACCTTGTCGGAGAGACTTGAAAAGTTCGGTATTGATTATCTGTAATATGATCCTAAATTAAATTTAACTTTACTATCGAATGTTAATGAGTGATGCATAGAACTCCCACAAGCCGAAAAAAGATGAAAAAAAAACTCATACTTCATTTTTTAATCTTTCCATGGCAGCTTCCGTGTCCTTTGCCTTGATTAAAAGATATATCTTCCCTACATCAGGCACCGTTCGCAATATCTTCTCTATGAACACTAAACAGATGATTTGAGTATCAAGAACGAGTCAAGGAGTTAGAAAGTCCAAAAGTAATCATTTATTTGGACACAAAATTGAGCAAATTCACAGCCACATATATTTAGCATTATGTGCATGACCACCCACTTTAGGAATGAAACAACCAGCTGAAATGGGTTCGAAGATTTCTATCAGCTTAGTGAATACCAAATAAATTTGATACAAACTGGTTCAGTGCAAGGGACCAACTAGAGTTACGTCTAGTGGTAGAAAAATGGGCGGTTTGAGTGCCTAGAGTTGTGCCTATAGTTAGCATGTCAAATATGTATATATCTTCAATCAAATATATCACAAACTCAATATCAACCTTCAACCTTAAGGTATGTATAAAATCAAAAAACACCATACATAAAATCAATTTTATAAAAAAAAGTAGGAAATTTTTCGTACCTTTGCCCAAGAACCCGGTAGCACCAGTGACAAAGAAGTCTTTTCCTTTTAATACATTCACAATTCCGATACCATGATCATTCATACCCATAACAGAAGCATTTTGTGCACCGTTAAATGAGACCAACTCCTTTGTCACACTAGCATTGCACGTCTCAACCTGCCCATTCCCGTTTGGTGCCAAAACCAAGTTTTCAGTATCCAAGAGAGCAGTTCCAGGATCTGCATTAACCAAAACAGCTCGTTTGGTCAAAACCGACGGTACCCCATTAGTCTTAATCACGTTTCCTTCACTTTGACAACACATTATACAATTTATCTTCTTCTTAAACAACCATGGGTAATTCTTGTCATCACCCTCCAAATTAACAACACCTTTTCGTAGAACGACGATGGAAGAACCAATAGACATAGTCCCCATCATTTTCAAGAAAAATGTAAATCAATCCCAAAAAGACCAAAAAAAAATTGTCAAAACCAAAAATCACACAAGGGATGGATTATTTCAAGTTTGGAAGATGTTGGTTGTAAAGTTGGAAAGTTTCTTTAGCTAAACATCTCCTACAATAAAAAGTTGTAACATGTTACACCAAAAAAAAAAAAAACATTAAATTATTACAAGAAACAAGTAAACAAACAACTAAGCACAAATAGATAGAAAATAAGATATAAGTTTGGTTGAATATACAATTAAAGAAAGATAGGTGAGATTGTGTCTTATATATATATATATATACAAATATATGTATATGTATATATTCCTTTAGGAGATGAAGGTTAGGAGAATTAAGGTAAAGGCTCCCTTTTTGCTTTGGAATCACACTTGTTATCACTAACGTATAAGATGGCGGGAAGTAGTTATTTATATTATATATTATTATTATCATATGTCATTTAAATAATATTCAAATTGGGTTTAAGGAAATTATAAAATATTCATGTGGAAAAAGGGTGTGGGATTTTGCTTTTATATAAAAAAAGTTTTTTTTTTACTTTTGTTGAGAAGATAATAATATGATGAAGAGTAGTAACTTAGGTAAAATGTTCGCCAACAAGTACAATGTGGTTTATGTAATATGTATGTTGCACATACATATACATCTATATTTATACTCATAATAATAATAATAATAATAGAGTCATAGATTAAATAAAGTTGTTTAAAAGAAATGTTAAATGTGTGTTTTTTTTTGGTTTTTTTTTTTTTAGTTTAACTTTGATTGTAGGTAATGTTAAATGTTTCATTCGTTTCCTAATTGTGTAATAATCACATTTGTCATCCCAAAACCGGGTAAATTTGAATTTTACTAGATAAGTTAGGTTCTCCAAATTTGCTAGAATTACTTGTGTTTAGTCCTACACCTAAATATAGCAATAAATAAAAAGGATACGGGTGTACAAAGACTTTTTGGATATACGGAAAAAGGAAAAAGTAAAGCCGGCCTAAATATTTACTAGGATTTATGGTTAGGATGACAATAGATCACGTGAAATCACTTATTAAAATGTAGTAACTTGGCCTAAATAGTGTAACTAGTGTTGTTATGAATATGGTAGGTAAACTCCCAGTACCGTTTTTCACAGGTTATAGGTCTTACTATCGTTTTCGACGGTGTATGAGAAAGGTTGAGATGTAGACAACATTACCTCTACCTAAGGTAGAGATGCTGCTTCCGGTTTTACCTAAGGTAGAAAAGGACCACCGGCCTTACAATGAGTGATGATCGAACCCTTGACCTCTGTCTCAATCCAAAAACGAAGGTGTTAACCACTATATCTTCATTTATAAAAAATAAAAAAAAAATTAAAGTATAGAAGAAATGTTAATGTAATTGCCTCATAATCTAAAGGTGTTTGCAGCTTGACAAAAAACTGTATTGTGTGATTGAAAAACCATATCTAGAACCGGATTCAAAAATATACTATGTAAGTTAAGAGTCGATTAGAAAATTTCTTTTTGGAGTATAGTTTGGTATTTGGGTCCTATTCAAACAAGTTTGTTACTTTTATCATCTAAATTGATCGTTACTCACTTCTAAGTTGTCTATCTTCTTTTCACCATATAGATCTTATATTGTAGTGCATCACTTTCTATCTTAAGAAAATCATGTACCAATAACGAAAAGGGTTGTGATGGCTTAGTGGTACATGTTTGGTCTTTAAGGGTCAAAATATCTAGATGTCTCAATTTTGAATCTTATGAACAGAAATATATACTCTTTGTGGCCATTGAGGTTCACCCACGATGACTCCGAGCCACCCGTAAAGTGCGTTATCGTCTTGGGATTAGACAGCTTTCAAAGCGGATCGATACTTATGTTAACCAAAAGAAAAGTCATGTCTAAATATAATGTAACAGCTCATTGCATATAGACCGAACATGAATTTCACCATCTTATATATCTTTAGTTTGTGATTATGTTTGCAATCTTATCTTATCTTAATCTTAATAAAAGAGAGTTGTTCAAAAATTCAATTGATTAATTACAATGTTTAACTTTTATATGACCAATCAGTAGCCCAATTTACCAAAAGTTAGTCTTTCTTAATTAAAAAATTTCTACAAGGAATTATTTAAATTGAATTTACCTATCTAAAAATTATTTTTAATTTATTTGATTTAATTTAATCTCAAGTTACCTAAATTGAACTTTCATGTTTGAAAAATATTTACAATTAATTAAATATAATTTATACAAATTAAATATAAGTTGGAACATAATATGAATACACATGATTTTTATTTATGTTTGTATTTGCATTTATTTGAAAGACAAAGTTTGTTCTGAATGTTCATAAAATTTTGAAATATACATGTGTAAAATATCATTCTGTACAAAACACAATTATGAATTTTTATTTTAACTTAACCGTATGTATACACGGAATCAAAATCTAATTTGTACTATAAGTGGTGAATCAACAATAAGTCTTGAGCTTAACTATTGATATATGAGTAGTGGTTTAAAGATGACTAAACTGATCGACGGAAACATATCAATAATAAATAGCTTAACACCCCAGTGTTTAAAATTATACACATCGTATTGCATTATTGTAATCACATTTGAATATACAAAATTTAACTAATTTATCACTTATTTAGCCCTTATATGAATTATAAAACACATAAAAAAAAAATACTAAAATATTTAAGAGATTGTCATAAAATAATAATAATATACTTTCTCAGAATATATATATATATATATATCCTGATAATTAAGACTTCTTTATGTTTAATTTAATAATAATAACTTTATTTGGCTAATTAAAATATGCAAAGAGCAAACGTAATGAAGGACCTTGGCGTGGTCCACTACAAAACCGGCTTAGTTGGTTGTGGTGGAGCCCGACGTTGGCAGAGCCACAATAGGGAGGGGTGTGCATGGATTCTTTTTTGTTTCTTTTTTGTTACGAGGGATTATTTGGATATAATGGGATCGGACATTATATAATTAAGTTATTGTTGGTATTGTAACTAAGATTCAATTTTCTCGATCGTTTTATGACGTTCTTAATTTGGACTAGTAGGTGGGAACAACACAATTCTAAACTGACATACCGTTAGTTGTGCCTATCATAAGTTAGCATTATTCATTAGGCCGGTAAGCATTTCACTCGTTTAGATTTAAACTGACATGACATACTACACATATGATATTGAAGCCTAGTGATTATCATCTTAGACTTCTAAATTCTCATGTTTGAATCATTATAGATATAATCTTGGAAATGACCAAAAATAAGTTCGGAAACGGTCATGGGATATGGCGGTTAAGCCGCTTACATCTTAGTCAAAAATACTTATCTTTATTTCTCGAGTAACTTGAATAAAATAAAATAAAAACTCATCCGTTTACACTGACATATGCTACTAGATGTCTAGATGAATGAAAACATTTTTACATCATCTTAAGCATGTTTAAAGATAAGATTCGTGCAATTATGGAATCAACTCCTATAAGAAAAGGTATCCCATACCTATGAAGAGTAATTTAGCAAGAATGTAGAAAAATAATAACGTAAACCTAACTTCTTGGGACAAATTTTTGATTAAATATAAACATGCTAGGAATTAATAAAAAAAACGTCTCATGTAGAATACTTCAAGTAAATAGATAATTTAAAAACGTCAATTATGAACGAAACTGAATTCACCATTACTTACATGTTTCTTTAACTTGCAAAATTGCATATCTATATTCAAAATATGATTTAAGAGCATTGTTCATCGTATACACTTGTATCTTATATATATATGCGTGTGTGTGTGTGAGGTGAATATAAGGCTGTTCCATTCCTAAGTTTAGGTATGGAACCCTCACATTTTTGTTTTTTAATCCATAAAATTCATGGGGCCCAAGTCATTTATTTATTAAACAACAAATATTAAAAAATTGATATGTGAGGGGTTCCATACCTAAGCTTAGGTATGGGACAGTCTTATATTCACTTTTGTCTATATATATATGGGATGGTTTCGGTGCGAAGTTTTTTAAAATGCGAAGCACTAATGCACAACTTAAAAGACACTATGATACACCTTAATTTAGTTGGTTGGAGATGGTGGTTAGATACAGGGCTCCGCCCTCAAGGGTATTCATAAAGGGGAGCTAGTGGGGGTGATTGGTGATGGGGTGATCTGTGATGGTGGTGATTTACGGTACAGACTTTGCCCTTAACATACATCTTAGTTAAGCTGTGTATTATTGCTTCGTACACTTCGCACAGTAACCCACATCTATCTATATATATATAAATAAATGTAACCTTTATACATTTTTTTTTTCCTTTCCAAATTTACATGTTTAAGAGAATCCTCCCTAAACTTAAAACAAAAGAATTAAACAAGTTTCATTATGGTTTCATTAAAGTTTCCTGTGACAAAAAATTCAATCTTTCTCGTGAAATTGGAAGGGCCTTACCTTGTATGGTAAGATGTTCTTTAATGTTGCTACTGACTAGGGGTGTAAACGAGCCGAGCCGAGCCCGATCTTGGCAGTGCTCGAGCTCGAGATCGTTTTAAAAGCTCGAGCTCGAGCTCGTTCGAGCTTTATTATTTAAACTCGAGCTCGGCTCGTGGGGTATTAAAAAAGCTCGAGCTCGACTCGAGATCGGCTCGTTTGTCTAAAAAAACTAAACGAGCTCGAGCCCGAGCTCGATATGTGACCAAAACTAAGCTCGATTACCAGAAGCTCGTGAAAAAAGCTCGTTTAGGCTCGGCTCGATTAATAAAATAATATGTGTATATATATTATTATATTATTATTATATTATATATGAAAGCTCGTTTAGGCTCGCGAGCTTAATCGAGTTATGTA
>JAOXNX010000035.1:19627260-19640723 GCA_028566075.1 Solidago caesia
AAATTTTAAAAATACATGACAAAATTTAAATTTCAGGGTGGGCATTTGCCCCCCTTGCCCACCCTTTAATACCGCCCTTGATTTCAACCAATCACAATATGGCACTTCAATTTTGCTTTTTTCACCCATCCAACCCTCATTTGAAGGCATCACTCAACCCTCACTACAATTTTCATATTTATTTAATTTTTAAACTAAAATTCCATTAAAACTAAATTAAAATCATTACATAATACTTGAAAGCATTAAAAACAACCACTAATTCATATATATATTTTTTAAAACCTAAAAAAATTTAAAAACATTACATTACTCGTCTTCATCCGCATCAAAGTATGGTAAGTCTTGAGCGTGAAGATGGCCCCGTAAGATCAAATCGGAGTTGAATATGTGTTTCCCCGTTTCGTATCTCAGCTAATGTTTTCTCGTCAAATACTGGTTGGACCGAAGGATCCCTTATATGAACTGGTAGCCAGAAACCAACATTTTGATTCATTGTTCGAGAGAGTATTGTGTGAGATGTATTGTATGAAATATATGTATATTTATAGTGATTAATACATTAGTTAGTTTGTTTTTTTTAAAACTAGCCGTTGCACAACAGCTTTATAGCTGTTTCTTCCTTCTTGTTTCACGCTGGTTCACAACCCGCATTTGAGCAACCCACATAGGGGTCGGCGGCGGTGTTACCACATGGGCTCCTTCAACCCGTGCCCTCAACCAGTGTACAATGCCAACACCCTTAGATGCATTTTACCCACGAAACTATCCATCCAGTTTTATTTTTGATAAGAAATATACTGAGGAAGTGAGTAATGTGTATGTAAGAAAGTATTTATCTGTTTGTATGTTACACAATGTTTACAAATTACAAGAATAAAACTAGCAAATGCACGGGCTGGAAAGGTATAAAGACAGTAATTATCTGTTGGAGTGCCTTTAGTTGGCACAATCAACCAGCTCGAGACTTGGCGGCTTGAAGCATTTCAATTATGAGTGTCTTTACATCCCTACAAGAGTGATAAAATGAACATAAAAGCTCTATAACCGGAATAGATCCTATTTGTCATTTGTGATGGGACTCATATTTTCTTGGCATCATAAAAAAAGAGTTCCATAAGATGAACATGTTAGGCTGGAATGAACACAAAAGATATTTTTCATGACTTACTTTCTTTCTTCTGCACGTCTAGGGAATGGAATGCGAAGCTTTAAGTTGTTATCTTGATAACCAGCCTACCATAAAAATGAAAAAAAAATGGCAAGAATCATAGTTTCAGCATGTAATTACAGGCAAGTATATTTAACAACAAAGAGGAGTTAAACAAAATAGAAACTGGCATTCACCTTTACATTGAAGCCAAGGCTATCGACATCTAGCATGTATGCAGAGTCCACCTGTAAATTTGAGTTACGTTCACAGGTCAACACAAAACTCCCAAACAAAGAAATGATTAATTTCTGGCAAAAAAACAGAAAATGAATAGGGCACAACTAAAGATTATAGATTACCGGAACTGATGTTGAGTGTTGAACTATGAGTTTTGTGTCATTTAAGTGGTCTTTATTCATGTGGGACTGCAAGCACACATAATAGGTTGTTTAATAGTAACATCAACAAGATATATAAAGTATATAGCAGTTGAAAAAAAAGAGGTGAAAATAATACCGATATAGGCTTTGAAAACTGATATATTTGATCTACATTTGCTTCTTTAAACTCCTTGTCAGTGAATTCTGTAGAGAACAAGGAAATACATAAAACTTTGAGAAATGTCACAATAACATCCTCAAAGCCATCTTAGTTCTTGCTTGATGACATTTTTTAAACATTGATTATATTTATTGATTGATTTAGCTCTACAATTTTTGAAAGAAAAAAAAAAAAAACAAACCTCCTGTTCGCAACAGAGCTGTTGCAACACCAGAAACAAAGCGTACAAATTTTGGTTCAATGCGTAAAAATTGGAAGTCATCAAAGTCAACCTTCATTATACCCAAGTGACATCATCAGATTGAAAGTGTAAAAATACAGGCGTGAAGTGGAAAAGACCATTTTGACCCATTTACTTTGATTGGGTAGATTTGGGCTGCGTTTTTATCTCAAACAAGACAAATAAAATATAGCTAAAAGGAAATGGGTCAAGGGGGCCAAATACAAGTTAAAATTCTTTGAAAGCCTATTTTTAATGCATAGAATCTCCTAAATCATTTATGTTCTTCAAAATTTCTTGTATCATAATAAGCATATTGAATACTTATTAACAAGTACAAAGAAGCGGGTCAACAGGACCAATGACCCACCATTTTGACCCGAATCCTTATCAGTTTTGACACGTTACTGACCAATGACCCACCCATTTTGCCCCCTTCAATGTGAACTATTAGTCAAAAGTGAATTTTTACCCAAACTGCATCGGGATGCCTTGCCAAATATGATGCACGAACATCACTTCTCTGCGTTTCAGGAACCTATAGAATTGATCAGAACTATGAATGTATCAGTAATAAATTTGAAGAAAAGTCATCAAGCATAACAAATTAGGTGAAATAAGACTAGCTGAAAACGAAATGCTAATTATCATACAAAAATAAGCAGAACAAAGTTTCTATTACGGAGAAAGTAATGGCTTACAGAAACAACATCACCGTGTAGAGTTATAATTAAATCTGTTCTATCCTCTGGATCTTTAGCAACAAGCAAAGAGCATTTAGGATTAGCCAAGAGGTCCTGCAGAATACTTTTCTATGAGCCTGCAAATTATCTTTGTTTAAACAGACATGGGCAAATTACACCTATTCGCATTAGTTCATCCAAAGCTCCTTACCCTTATGCACGAATTATTGAATAAGCCATCTTCCTATCAAGGTTAAGGAGTCAACTGATTATCTCAGCGACGGGATTGATATGCAATAATGTCAATTCTTTTCTTTTTCTTCTTCTTTTTCTTCTGCTTTTTTTTTTATATAATTTTCTTTTAACCATTTTATGTATTCAAGTTTCAAGTTGTTACCATCTTTTATACAAACTTATGCAATAAAGTGAATTTGTTAGTTGTTACCGTTTAACGCAACCTTCTGCGCCGGTCATTTTTATTTTTGTGTGTGCATAAATGGTAATAAGTTGAAACATGAATGAACAAAACGGCACAAATACCCACTTCTTCGCATAAGTTGGTAAGAAAAAGAAACCATTGTTGCATTTTTAAGTCATCTGCCCAAAACATGAAGCATATTTTTTGAATCAAACTTTGCGAACCTTCGTATGAATTGCCAAATTACTGACTGCTAATATTGGAGAACCACTGGCATCACAAACAAAATCGACCATTGATCCTGAGGGATAACCCTCATGCTTCTGCACAATAGATGAAGTAGTAATAATAACCCGCTATTTATTATGAGAAAACAAACATTAGACAAAGAAGTGAAACAATCTTCATTGAAACATGAATGTTTTTTTAGGCCAAGAGAACATATACTATCATAATACATATGTTCTAAAAGTAGACACACATTTCAGAATTTGTATTGGCAAGTAGGTGATTGTCGGATTATTATTGCAAAGCCACAATTTTGGCACCATGTTCACCATGTTTCTATCAAGAAGAAACCAAGTACATAAGTAAATCTATACCTTTTTTTCTCCAAATGTACATGACCCGAACCAACAAGGCGGAATTTGGATCTGGATTGTAGCAGATATGTGTGATATTTAGGTAAAGTTTAATATGATTATAATAACTAGATTTCAAGAAGTGGTAATCAATTGTTGTAAGAAATCTGATAATCGAGACTAGCCTTGTATCCATGCAATGAGATGGCAGAAATGAAGATAAAAATTTGTGGTGGTAGTAGATTCTGTGGAAGGTGGTGGTGATAGTAGATTTGGGGGAGGTGATAATTGAGACTAGCATTGTATACGGGTAAACGGTTCCCCCTATTTGTGTTACCCAGGGATGGCGAGTCTATTTGACATAGAAGTAAGCGGCCTAACTGGAGTATCCCCATGACAGTTTCCAAACCATTTCCCTGGCCACTCCCAAGATGTTTACAGAGGGAGGTTCCGAACATGAGACCTCTTGTGAGGATTGAGGAAATAGGACTCCTAACCACTAGGCCACCTTAGTGGTGGTTTGAGGATAGCCTTGTATCTCTATCTTTAATCAGATCTATGACCTGATTTTAATTCTTACTATTCAATCCACAACAATCAGTTATAAAATGTATAACCAATCACCCTATTACCGGCCCTACACCATTCAACAATAAAGGTAAAATCTTTCAAACAAAATCTGTAACGACTGCAACGCAATGATTATTTGTTTGGTAATACTTAAGTTAATCATAACCCGCAGATCCTAAACATCTTGTTTGTGTTGGATATATCATAAAAATTTCGCGATCCAAACCATTAATGTTGTGCATCAAAACCGAAAAACCATGAAATGTTTTCAGACAAAAAAAAAACGTATTACGAATGATTGAAAAACCAACCTGAGAGAAGGTAGAAAGCATGCCACGAATACTATGAACAAGAATAGTTTTGATTTCTTCAATGGGAGGCAGTCTAGCAGCCTTTTCCTACATAAACAAACAAAGTCGACACTACACAATAAATATAGAGATTATTGTTTGGAAATCCCAAAGTCTATTATCCGTATCTAACTTAAAATGTTTCTATCATGTCCATCCAACTTTCAAATATTGTTATTGTATGTATTCAACGGTACTTTTACTATCGTGATATCCACATAAGTTGCCGCGGCAACAAAAGAAACATCGGATAGCAACATTTATAGCTGGATACATAGATATCGGATTACAGTTTAATACATTTCCAGGCACAAAACACATAAATATATGTGATTTATTAAAATGAATATAATACACACACTAAAACACACACATAGTAGAAACTAGTTTATATGTTAAAAACAAAAAAGTACCTGATGAGCTATGATCAGCTGAAAAACTTCATCACTGGCATCACTCTAGTAAAATAAATACAAAAAATTAAATACCAACAAAAAATAATCTCATTATTTTCAAAGTATCTATTATTTACACAACTAACAGAAAAATTAAGACCCATAATAAAAATATAATAATTCTAGCGATATATTTTTATTATTATTGGGTGATCATTTGTAATTTGAATTTTAATTAAATTGATAAAAAAAAAAATTATGAAAAAAGATTAAAAAGAAATGGGTGACCACCTGAGAGGGGGCTTGGGCTGATGAAGCCATGGCGGAAGACGGTGGCGATTGGTAGAGAAAGAGTAAAAATGGAATTAGTTGTTGAATGAAGCAACAACTACAATTTCTGATATATTTTTTTAAATTTTAAATTACAATACTCCGAAATTGACTAACATCAAAATTAATTAATTAATTAATGCGTCAAAGTTGTTATAAATGACTCTTTTTTTTTTTTTTTGTATGTTGAATCACTAAAAAAAGAAAAGAAAAGAAAATGTATTTATAGACGATCTTTTTTTAATAAATCGATATTATTATAACAAAATTATTATTATTTGTTTTATTATGATAAAAAGTTTATTGCTATCATTGATCATTCTTGTGATATGTGTGATCTATTAATCAATTGCGGATTTTAGTTTTATGATAGATTCTTTGTGTGAATTATTTAATCACCTTTCTAAAAGAAAAATATATTGATCTACGCAGCTCAAGTTATACAAATATATTGTCATAATAAATCATGCCAGTGATCAAGTTTTTATTACGTACTACATAGAGGAAAATAGAACTTGAAGGACATGTATGAAAAATGCTTTTTTATTTTATTTACTTAAATCTTTTTTTAACATATAACTTTTGGATAAAAACAAACGCTCACCGTCAAATGGTAAGGTCCTAACTCGACAGCGAACAATAGGTTGTCCAAACCGGATCCCGTTATCGCGAGCCGAATAACGGTGCCGAAGGAAAAACCTAACTAGACTCCTTCTAACAACTAAGGATTAATAGAGTATGAATTTACATCTGACAATGTTCGAACCTCCATTTGAACTATGAATCATTTACGTTACATTTGATGAATGACATTAGCACAATTCACAATTTTAACGTCATATTTTTCTTGACAAATTTATCATGAAGTTTATTTATTGTGGACCATGACCCATAAGACCAATGATATTAGGAAAGTACGATGAGTTCTATAATTCAATGCAATTATCGCACGTCTTTTGTTACAGTTTTTATTCCTGAATTGCAACTCCAAGTTTTTGTTTCTGAATGCAACTCCTAATATCTCCTAAAGGCAAGAACTTTGATTTAATAGGCAACTTAATACGAGTGTTTAACTCAGGTAATATACGGGTCTTGTCGACCAAAAGCAATTACATTACAATATGAATAATTCGTAAGTGTGACAATGAGCAATCAAGTGAAACAACTTCCATGAACGTCCAGCTATGCTGATACGCCAAGCCGCCAAGGTTGAAAGCTACTAGAAGAAACACTTCGAGTGTGATCAGTGCCAACACATTGCCATACAGGATTATAAATTACAAGTTTAAAACTTGAAACATTCAATTTGATCTACCTGTTAGTATCGATACAGGATTGCAACAAGAGCTAAGGTTTGCAAACAACATATGCAAAACTTTTCATACGCTACACGGATTAATAGTTTCATATGTATCATGTATATGCATCCGAAGGTGTCCTCTCATATGCTTTCAATTGCACCCTAGAACATATTGGTGGTGTTTTCCAAACTGTAGCGGGCAATACTATTCTAGTGGAGTAAGGTAAGCTATGGGTGGGAAGTTATTGATAAATGATACATCTAGTTGGCTATGGATGAAATTTAGGAACCACACACGATACCATGGGTTCGGTGGTCTTGAATCACTCTAGCATAATTCTTCAGCAAGGTGAATCAACTTAAAGACCTTAGACCTACATATATACACATGAATAATCAGGAAGTTCGTTTACAACCTACTACTCTACTAGAGTAAACTGCATTTACTTTTGAAAACAGTTTGTATACATTTAAACGGAAAATTTTAAACTCATCAATTAGAGGTTACGAGTTCAAGACTTACAATAACAGATCATGAATACAATACTCACAAGCTCGGTTGCAAAGACTTTATGATTATAGATAGAACTACATACCTCTGGGTCTTTAAGTTGATTATGCAACTTTTTTAACAGCATAATGTTGAAGAGTAATACTAGAGTGATACATACGAAACCATTGTTCCAGACATAATGTCTTGGCCATGGTCATAATGGATCAATAATAAGTAGCGCTAGGTCTAGGTGTTGAAATTAAAACGAAATACTCTGAAAACAAGCAGCAGTACAAAATACAAAAACAACAATCACCAATCCCGTCAAAAACGAGGAGGGTGAGATGTACACAGTCATACCTCTAACCGATGATAACAGTACAAAATAATGAATGTAAAACAAACTAATATATAACAAAAAACCAGCTATTACATCAAAGTCTGCACATTATAATTTAACAAAAAGAGATGACATTACATTACAGACACATTTAATTCATTAATTGATGAATGAATCAATCAGAGTGCGAATCATCATCGTCTGCAGAGGACGAATAATGATTATCATTAGAATCAACAACAGGAAAACAGAAAAAGGTCCACAGACAAAGTGTGAATCTGCGAAACTGTTGAAAAGGAAAAACAAAAATGAGATGTAAAACATGTTGGCTGTCTAATCTTTCAGGATTACAAGCTATGTATTGGCATATATCTGCTGATAAATTTGCTACTGCTACTACTATTGGACTGTTCATCACCATCTTCTTCTTCTTCTTCTTCTTCTAATTGATATGATTATGATTATGATGATTTTTATTTATTTATTGAGATTGGTTTTGATTAGGGTTTGATAAAATTGGGAAAGTGGGGTAACGTGTGTTAGTAAAACGGTTTTCAATTGAATTGAATTGATTTCGGAACACCATTCTATTAGTGGGTGTTTTATACCCCACACACCCACCAAATACGTGTGACTTAACTATATTGGCTTCACCGGTTTCAAAGGATTTGAAATTTGAATTGTAAATGATTAATTCATTTTTATATATTTTTGGAGAAATACTTTGTCAACTTTAAAAGCAACTTGTTTCATACTGTCAATGAGACATAGATTAAATGACAAAGTCCGAGAACTGTGAGAAGGCTTCTTTAATTTTTACTCACAGATTTTGAACTCGACTCTTTAAAGTAACAAGTTTGTGGGTTTTTTTTCTTGAATTCTCTGGTTGGGTCCTTCGCAGGTCCAGGTCCAAATCGAATGTTAAAAAAAATATTAAAAAATTCTTGTTTCAAGCTATTTTGTATAAAGGTCATGCCGGTTTTTTTTAAGAACTGATTTTGTATAAATTGTGTAGAACATATTTTAATATCAAAGTAAGAACTAAGCAAATACTAACACGAACTAAGCTAGGAATATTGCGGTTTATAATATGAAGTCGGGTATTTATGTGTTGCCAAACTCAATTAATCCCAAAAGGGATGGCCTATAGGAGGTAAACCTAGAATACGGTAAAAAAAAAAATGTCTCATCATATTTTACTATTACACTAAATTGTGTAAAATTCAAATTTATTGAGTTAGGTGTTGTTTGTTTTTGAAGACAAAAATTATCTGTAATCTGATTTCATCTAATTTCATGTCTGCAACTGAAAATGTGGTCTGAAGGTCTGCAAGCTGAAAATATAAGACTGTTTGTTTTATAAACTGGAAAATATCTACATTAACTGAAAATATATAACTGTCAATCTTATCTCACTCGATAAAAGTCATTTAACATTCAAGTTATATTAAAAATACAATAATAGCACCAAGTATCAATAATCCAAAAAATAGTAAAATAAACTCAAAGTCATTGTTTTGCATTAATTATTGTGCTATTTTATCTCGAAGTTGACTTATGAATTCATGGTCCGCTGAACTTCTATGTCGTGTTACTTCTTCTCCATCTTCATCACCATCTCCTACATGTCCATCTCTATTTTGAAGGCGTACATTTGGGTGATCATATTCTGTTAGTCCCAATATGACCACTTCTGGAGACACATCTATGTCACTAGAGATCGAAGGCAAACAATAACTGGACTTAAACAAACAATAAGGTAAAACTGATGGAACACAATTGTAATTTACAAATGTATTTTATTTATTGATATTAAATAAAATACAAGGTTGATGTGGAACCAAAGATAATAAATGTATGTAAATATCCTAAACAATCTATGAAAAACAAAGTGATCTATACTTGTAACGACCTTAGAGAGAATTTGCACAAGTTCACCATATGAGATATTGCAAATGTAAAAGTGATTCTGGCTTGTGCAAACCTTCCTATTTACAGGCAAAGTTCATGATGACGTGGACTAGTGCCGTACAAATATGGTTGAGAACATTTAAGAAGTTATACTAACTTTCTTAAATGCGTTGTCTAAAGTATGGAATAAAGTCACATTGTTGTGACTTGTCAACCTTTAGACACAACTACCTTTACCTAAAGTTGTACCCTTAAGAGACAAGTGTATTGTCCGGGTAAAAGATAGTAAAGGGAAAAGGTTCCTCGTAATCAGTGTAAAGCTTTGTAAGTACTTTACACTGATGTATCTTCAGTCTGATCTGGATAAGACTTCTACTAGGCTCCGCCACTTAGAGAGTCTTATTTCTTCTTGACTTCAGTGAGAATGTCTTCAGTTGTACTTCAGATCTTGACTAGAGTGAAGCTCCAGTGAACATGAATCTGGAGCCACAAATTCACCAATTGGATTGTTCACTGGTCTTCATCTATTTCTGGACAAATCTAACTGGTCCATTTCTGGACCTTACGAATTCCCCCTATTTGTCCTGAAATAGTGCAAGTAATTTCAATCTACTATCTATACAATTTACATCTTGAAATTCTACTAAGTCTTTTCTAGTTTCTAAATGCACTTAATAAATCATCAGTGCTCTAGATTTTTCTTGTGTTATGTCTAGACTTAGGCTTATCATTTAGTTTGTAAAACAAAGATTGCAACCATAATTACAGATATCAACAGTAGATAGTTACAAAGATATTTAAAAAGAAATATTATAATACAAGCAAAAATGATAAAAGAGATAAGGCTACTTCTTCTGAATGTGTCCTAGAGCTTCTTCGGTAGCCTTTCTCTTGGAGGAGGATGGTGAAGAGGATTCTTGTGTCTTTATGCCTAGAGCAGTTTCCATCTGTTTCTTGTGCTCAAATTTCTGTTGAATCCTTTTTAACCAGGCTAGCTCAGCCCTGGTGTGTTCTTTCCCTTTCAGAAGCAAGGCCATTTCCTTAAGCTCGTTCATCCCAAAGGTGTGCACAGTGCATTCTGACCTTTCATCTGAGAAACCTCCTTCCCTAGTTACTTTGATGTGAAATTTTGAGTACTTAGGGTCGGAGGGCACTCACTGAATGTCTACGCCAATGATCTTCCTAACGCCAGCGCTTCTCAATCAGAAGTTGTCATATTGCCCTTTTTACCTTCTCTACATAAATCTGTTTTTGGACTTCAGATAAGACTGGAAGACTTATTATGTTAATCCATTGAATAGAGATAATTTAAGATTTATTATGTTAATCCATTGAATAGAGATAACAATATTATTAGATTATAATGTTAGATTAACTAAAACATCTATTCAATTATAATGTAAATCTCTAACATGGATAAGAATATTCAAATCAGGGTCGGCCCTAAGAAATTTTGAGCCTAGGACGAGCCAAAGAAAAAGGGCCCCTAGGCCAGGAGCAGCGAATTCGACTATCGACCTACACTCGTAACTAACGTCTTAACCATCTGATCAGTGCGCTCATAGTTAATTATTAAATGTAGTGATACTATATAACATATAATATATAAATAAATATAAAATTTACATATATATGTATATATAAAATTTTAAAATTCAGACCCCCTAAAAAATCGGACCTTATGCAGTTGTCTACTTTGCCTTATGCTTAAGTCCCCCATGATTCAAATAATGTAAATCTCTAACTAACATCGCCAATTATAATTCATTTTGTGATGAATACTTCTTTTTTATATCTAGTCATTGAATATATTAAAAATATATATATAAAACGACTTAATAAAAAAAAAAAAGTAGGTATGTATATGTATAACAACTTGTTATCATTATTACTGTCCCATATTACATGCATAATTGAATATATTCACAAATCATAAATTATATTTTAATTTGTGATAAATGTCAATTCATGTACGTATGTATGTATAAACATTTACATAATGTAGATCTCTAACTAACATCGCCAATTATAATTTATTTTTGTGATGAATATATCTATTTTTATTTCTAGGCGTTGAATATAAATTTTTTTTTTTTTTTAAACGAGTCAACAAAAAAAGTTGGTATATATATATAACAACTTGTTATCATTAATGTTCCATGTTACATGCATAATTGAAAATATTTACAAATCATAAATTAAAATTTAATTTGTGATTAATGTCAATGTTAATCATGTATGTATGTATGTATAAACACAATCCCTAATTCTCAAAATACTAATAATAACCTATTTTTTTTCAATATAAGATCAAAGAATAACAATTCTTCTTCCAAAATTCAAATAAACGCAAATACATGATTTAACTCATCGGTTATATTTATTAGTTTACTAGTTTATCAACCCGGGTGATACCCGAGGCGTATCAAAGATATTAAGGCGTTAGGAATACAAAACGATAGATATCAAAATACAACACTATTTACATTTTTATAAAAAGTAAAGACAAAAATAAAGAACCATAAGACCGTGAACATGCTATAATTGGAAATTCTAAAAACAAAAGGTGACCAACTCAGGCCAAAATGTATTTACATAGCACAAAAACGTAAAAGTTTTGACCAGATCGATAGTAATTCCACATTCACATTTCTTTTACTATATACATGTCAAATTATTATTATTGAACCCATACTAATAATAACGAAACACAATTAGGAAAACAAAACTAAAGTGGATATAATCAATAACGTACCACATGCTTTTTGAAATCAAATTAAAATTGTAAAAAATGATAATGGTCAAGTTGAAAAGAAAATAAAGATGGAAATAATAAGATTTTAGTTTTAAAAATGACATATGGTTTAATCATTAAAAAAAAACTATTTTACATTAGATTTGACTAGTTTTTAGAAATTTTCTAATGAAAGAAATAAAAATAAAAAATAATTAAAGATGATGTCATAAATCAATTAAATAAAAAAAAATAATTAATAAGAAAATGTCTAATAATGCCAAGTAACTTTTTTTTTTATTTAAATAATGAACTTTATTTTATGTATATAATAGATAGATAACCAGTTTAACTATTATAACAATTTTTAAATAACTTTTTTTTTACATTTCATATCTGCTGACATGATGTATGCCTGCATGTTTAATATGTTTTGTTTAATATGTTCTAATATGATTCTATGCATTATGTTTTGTTATTTAAATTTTTTTTTTTATTCAGATAATAATCTGCTGATAGGTATGGTCTTTGTATTTATTTTATGTTTTATTTTTATTTATATTTTCTTTCGGCTAATAGGTAGTCTCTCTGCCTAAAAGTAGTCTTGGGTAGAGATAAGACTGTCTACATCACACATTTTCCATACCCTGCTTATATCGAGATTAGGTACTGTTGTTGTTGTTTTTTAACGGTATATAATTTGTTATTAAATTTAAAATATTAACCTAGACATGTTTAAATGGATTTTTCTTGTTTGTTGTCATCTATTTATAAACAAAACAAAAACAAAATTTGAATCTGTAAGTTACCTAAAACAAATATTAAAAGTCTTTTAACGATTACTTTGAATTTTTTTCTTAAAAGTCTAAAAAATATTATATAAATAACCATTATATGATATTAAGAAATCTAACACTGCTAGATATAATGAACAAAAATTATAAAAGTATCATGTCTCATGAAATTAAGTATTCATATATACATAATATATAAGGCGATATATGTAAAAAATAAAAATTTCAATAATAGTATTAGTTATTCAAATATGTATAAAAAGTTATCATATACTATTTTATGTCTACACGGATTTTAAAGAGCTAGGCTATTTCCACTCAAATTAAGTCTATTTCCATCACAATAAAAAAAAAAAAAAATTTTTCCTATCAACTTCTTTATGATACATAAAGATGCATACTTATTTTATTTTTATTTTATTTTTTTTACATTATTATCATGTTATTATTATTTTTAATATTATGTTTTTAATATTATTTATAATTTTTAATAATATTATAATAGTTATTTCGTTTTTTTTCAAATAACAATAAATATTCTGTCTTTTTAAATTAATAAAAAAAATTTAGTATAAATTTTTCTGTTTTTAAATAATAATATTTAGTTTTTTTTAGCTAAATAAAGTTAAC
>JAOXNX010000035.1:19653483-19682509 GCA_028566075.1 Solidago caesia
TTTTAAAAAAAAAAAAAAAAAAAAAAAAAAAAAAGATATAAAAAGAAGATGAGAGGCTTTATCTTTTTGGAAGTTTGGAAAAAACTAACTACTAACCATTAATATTTTCTATAAGGAAAAATAAATACTTCTTATTCTATTTTTCATTGTTAATTAACACTCGTACAAAAGACTTGTCACAAAAAATTGAAAACATTGTCAGTTAAGTTTGTGACATTGAACTCTAAAACAATTAATTGAAAGAATATAAGTCCCAATATTAACTCTTACTGTAAGTTTTAAGGGGAGGGTGTCAACATAACCCAACCCAAACCAACCCCCAATATCATAGTGCCAACTTAATTTTATCCTTCAAATCAAAAATCCATCATTTTTCACTAGGTGTCATGATACACCAAACCAAACCAACTCCCACCATTCGTATTAAATGCATTTATATTATGTCAATAGGTTTGGCAAACCGATGACCTTCAACCCAAAATGAAACCAAAAGGGTGGGTGTGGTGTAGTGATGAAATCGAACCCAAACCAAAGGGCATACCGAGCCTACACCCTCCCCTAAGATGATAATAATATTTATTCAATGGTGATCAAACTTTTTTCAAAAGGAATAGGAATATGTGCCAAACTGTCAAAGTAGTTTTCTTGTAATTTTAGTCAATATTCGTTTATTTTCTGTACTACAAGATTCGCAACATGCAGGTTTATTTTACTTTTTACACGATCCATATGAAAGATCATTTTCTTTGAAAAATTAGCAATGCTATCGGTGTCTACATTACATTCCTATAAATTTGACTACTTAAGGGTGTTTAGAATTGAGTTTTGAAAAGATTATTTAATTATTGTGTTTGTAAAACACAAATAATAATAAAAAAAAATGTTTGGCTGAAAAAATGATTATTTGCGTTTACATAGAGAGAAAACGGTGTTTCAAAAAGCATGTGAGGACATGCTTTTTCAAAACGCAATTTTAAAAAACTCAAAATTCATTTTAAAAGCGCAATGTCAAACACCCCCTTAATAAGCCGATTTAATTTGTTATTATCACAATATATCTAATCAGAATCACACAAACTTTTAAGCATCTCATTGAGTAGGAAATGTTGTAAGCATCTCTTATCTCTTATATTAGACTAGAAAGAAACTCGCGCGATGCAACGGGATGACATAACCATTAGACTGATGAATTTGATGTTCGAGGTGATCATTAGTATTTATAAATTCCATATATTTAAGAAAAACTGTCGCATAAAGGACCAAATATTTGCTTTAACCCAAAAAAGTTTAAAAGATGTTATTCAATAAAAATGTTAAAAGTTTGTCTAATAATCTATTAATTGATTCAAAATATTTTTGTGTTTGATAAACATAACTTTTCACTTCTTTGTATATAATCCACAATTAATGTAGTCATCTCAAATAATATCATGGAGTGTTTCATAGATTAAGGTAAAATTTAAAGACAGATTAGTAATTTTGATATACTTAAAAAAAAATTAAACTTTAAGACTTTTGGCCAAATATATTATAAAATAGTACAGATATTGTAATATGTAGAAATTAAAAAGAGAATCGTTAAATTACCAATAAAGAAGGTTGGACTATTAGATAAGTTTCAACAATGTATTTCTAACCCTTAAGTTAAAAAGGTGATGTCATCATTAACTGTACAATTAGTCAATAAAACTTTTAATTTTCCTATTTTAGATGAAATCAAAACATACAACTTCAAACCAGTCTTTTAGTAGGACTGCAGAAGCCTATTCGGGCTGGTTAGGACCGGACCATGGTCTTTTCATTCTGGTTCGAGGCATGCCAAGGATCAATTTTAAGATAAGCATTGTTGGTCCATCTCTACAAACATGAACATTACAACTCTGGATATCAGAGCTACACAAGCAATTTAAGAGAATACATCACAATCAATAACATATAAATTCCAAGAATATCTATCTAAATAATAATGGGATATGAGATAACTTCAAATTACTGGTTTACACAAGCAATTTAATGACGAAATATAACAAGCAATTTGAACCGCCTGAAGCACCAATCGCCTGGGGGGGGGGGGGTGTGGACGGCGAACCCAAGGCGATTGGGGGGTGGGTCGCCGGTCCAACCGCCCCACTCCGTTGGGTCAGAATTCATAATAGATAGTTTGTAGCTTCTATTACCTCTTCAATCTCTCAATAGGATTATTATGTTTAATACTACATAAATAGACATCCAAATCAAGGTTGTCTTCATATTTGTATGTTTATGCTCATAAACAAACACAAAAGAAATATATAACTGCGAATCTAAAACAAATATAAACATCACGATGTAAATTTAATATAACAAAACATCTAAATTATGAGGAATTTTTTTTTTTTTTTTTAAAAGAAAAAATCCAAATAAACGAGAGCAATGTTCATATTTGTTCATTTAATTATTTTAATGAGTTTTTTTTATTCATGTTCATTTGCACTTCGTTTAAAAATGATTCGCTAAATATTCAGTTCAATCTTTCAGCTAACCTAGCCCATCGTAGATAATCTAAAATCATAATAATGAACATAATCATATTATCATATTATGTCTGCGGTCGCATAAACATAACCCCTAAAGGCGGTTTATTTTTTAAAAAAATGAGGATATGAAAAGTGTTTCTATTGACTTTAAAAAATTGCTTCTTAAACACAAATATAAATCCATCTTCTAGCTTCATCCCTCTTTCCGCACCTTCTTCCTCTCTCCCAATTCCTTCCCAACCAACCACCACCACAGTTCCGTTAACCACTTCAGCCGGCAACAACAGTTCCGTTAACCACCTCAGCTGGCCACCATTACAGTTCCGTTAACCACCTCATCACCATTACTGAACATAAATACATTATATGCATATAGATGTAGTGTGACCTTACCGTATATAAATGCCATATATATGCATAGATGTAGTGCAATTACGTTTCTCAAAATTATCTCACTTTCTTACATTCTCCATATCAACCAGAACCGATCCCTATAGTTCGTCGTTGTCGTAACCAGTAATTACGTCTTTAGAGTTGACAGTGTTTGGCTCGATCCATCCGTAGAATGTTTTATAACAAACTAGAGTTGTTTATAATGAGTCAAATTCGTTTGTCTCTATGTCGCTCGACATGTTACATGCTTAACTGAATTTAGGCAAATAGGCTTACAATTTTCAGTTAAGGTGATCATGTGTATCAATCAATGTATATTTAGTGAGCATGGCATGCATGTTTAACTGGCTTTAATTAGGTTGGTCACAATTTAATCATTTGTACGTCTAACTGAAGCAAACGAACGTATAGTTTTTTGAAAGTAGTTAGGCATGTATCTATTTTAAGTAGGGGTATTTAGCATATTGATTGAAATCAAGGAAATTGAAAATCAAATCAAATCTAAGTTGAATTTTTGAAATTGAATTGGTTTTGTGAGTGGTTTGGTACCAAATCGATTTTGCAATTTGGTTTATGAGTTGATTTACGAATCGTTTATTTTCAAACCAAAACAAATTCAGTTTCAGATAAATATTAATTTATACCTATACCTATAATTTAAATTACATTTTAGTATTATACAAGTATTAAAGTTTATAATATATTGAACTTTTTTCATTTGGTAAATTTTTTATGGTAAATGATTCCCCTAAAAATTTTCATATTCCTAAAAATTTTGAAGGAAATTTTGCCAACAAAATATTTATATAATTTGAATATGGTTTAGTCTGGTTCAAATCAAACTGAAACCGAAACCAAATCATAAATCTAATTGTTTATTAAATAACCAATTATCGACTATCTTTGCATGGTAACTTTTTTAACACATTCTTTTTGTAACTTTTAATATCCAAACTTGTTGGGCCGGACCACAAATAACTAAAATTTTGTAAGCCGAAATGGACTGTTTAAAGTCCATTAAATATTCTCTAGTTTTCGTATTTTAATTGAAATTACCCTATTTTTATTTTTGTACTTTTTTAAAATTAAAATAATTGTAACGTTATTTTTGTACTTTTATAAAAATTAAGTCCGTGACAAAATGGTTCTTAAAAAGAATGGTAACTAACTCTTCGTAAACGAACCAATAAGCCTTGGCCCTTGCAGTATCAATAGCACTTTAAGATTCACTCGTCAGGGTCTTGTTGTATTGATAGATTTCATATTTTCAGTGTAATTAGACTCTTAACAAAAACCTCTCCGTTAACGAGGTCTCATTATACTAAGATCAGTGGCGGATCTTGAACCATTTAACAGGGGGGACCGAAAGTCACGGGACCAAAAAATAATACTAAGAAAAATACTCAATGGGGGACCGAAAGTCACGGGACCAAAAAATAATACTAAGAAAAATACTCAGGCGTGCCCAAAGTCACATGATCTAGAAGACTAGAAATACCACTAAGAAAAATAAATTTTCGGACTAAGATTGACGGGTAACTAACTCTCCATGACACAAACATAGGTATAGTTTGTTCGTTTGTGTTCATGAATGTTCGGTAAAGTATTCGTCATGGTTGTTTGACTATTTTATTCGTTTATATTAAAAATTGTAATTGTAATACATAAGTAATTTTAGTGAACGTAAATAATAATAAAAAAAAAGAGTTATGAAAGGAACACTGTCTCTGGTATCACTTTGATACCCATCATGACCTCCTCGTAAAGTTTTTAATGCCGGTGTAAATAATGTGTATTTTAAAGTGTGTATGTCTGTTTATAGGGATAATGATCTGTGCAGTTAGCTGCACAGATTGTTGGGAGCTGTAAGGAAGAAACCAAGGATCTAAGATATATATTTCAAAACTTTGAAGGGGTAGTTAATATTTTTAATATGCTTTACTCTTTGCTGCACCTAACATAGGTGCTACACAAAACACCTATGTTTTCCCCATTATTTATTTGGGGATAACTTATATGCTTCCGGAAGCATATAAGCTAGGTGCTTCTCCCTCACACTAATTTTAAATGAGGGATATAATGTGTACATTTACAGGACTTCAAGGTGGGACAATGGAAAAATTTTATAAAGAAATTTGATAGAAGCATGCTTCTTTAGAAGCACCTAAGTTATTCCCTATTTATATTAGTTGTTTTGTGTTTGTTTACCTTCTTAATGAAACTCATTATCTTAACAAGATAATCTATTTACTTAAAAAGTTCATGTTCAATCATTTGCAACTTTGCACGGATAAAACTGTACGAACAAACACGGACCAGAAAATCCTTTCGTCTAAGTGTTCGTGTATTCGTGTATGTTCGTTGGTTTGGTTAAATTTACACGAAGAAACCACGTTCATGTTGTTTAGTTCGTTTACAGCTCTAGATGCAAATCATCTATATGATTGAAAGTTGGTTTTGCTGAACTACGGATGATGTAAGCTTTGGCTTCTTAAAAGCCTTCACAAGAATTCATAAGGTTTAGAAATAATAAGTCTTCAATAATGTTATTCAAATGCGACAATTAATATTAACATGATTATATATTATGTTCCCCTAGTTTTATGACTATTCTAAAATTCCAGCAACTTATGTTGCTATATAAACCCAAATTTTTATGATAAATTGATTGTAATATCTCATGTTTCTGCACTATTTTATGCTACAAAAATTCTGAAAATGCAGCACAAGATCTTTAATCTCCTTGGCATTAATATGAAAAGATGATTCTTCACTTGAAACTATATAATCATTGTTATCACCAACCAAGTCCATTTAAGTCGAAATGCTTGCGACTAGAAGCTGCATCGTTCCCATCATGGGCGTTTAGGTCCAGTTTCTGTCCAAAATAAGACATTTGAAACTTCTGTGGCATCTCAGATATTTCTGGCTTCACTGAACCTGTTTTGCTTTGGTTGCTTTGATCCATTAGATTGTCTTCTTCGTTCCTACCGATAAATTTGTCTTCAGTGTAGCTTCTACTTGTGTTCCATTCACTGTTCTTGAACCCTCCTACACTCATTGACAAATCGCTCTCTGAGAGAAACTTCTTGCTTCTTTTCATGTCTTCACACCATAAGTTTTCTGGCTCATTGTCAGCTTTCTTTGACTTTAAAAGGGTCAACCCGATCATCTCTTGTTCTGTTTGTTGCCCTTCACCGTAAGTCAAGCAGCTTTCTATTGAACAATCTGTTGGTTGGTTTGTCTGTGTTGGCACGTCTTTGATCCCCGAAAATGCAGAATTTAAGCAGTGAGTGGATACTTTTGAGACTAATTCGGATAATTGAACTTTTGCAGCCTCTAGGCCTACTGTACCTAAGTTTTGTCTTCCAAGCGTCTCTTGTGCTTTTTCAAGAACTGATTGTAAGTACTTCCCTTGCGCTTCTATATGAAGCTGTAAGTGTCTCTGTACCTATTTCACATTAAAAGAATATGTTCATACTTTAGAAAAAACATCGAATATATTATTTACTTATAAGATATTTGTTATGCTCTAATCTCTATTATACCTCAAGTTGTTCATGTAGCCTTCTTTGAACCTCAATCTGCATCTGTATAGCTTCACTTATCTGCAAGTTTCTGAAAAGATATTTGTGTCGTTAGAATAAGACATATGTCACCGACACACTTATTATAGAACTTATTAGATGCACAGCTGAATAAGGGACTCTTACTTGTTTGATTGAGGGCTAACGCTTAAATTGGTCATGTGAGTTTCATTTGTTTCACCAACCGCATCTCCTGCTGGCGCGACCATATCTACAACCCAAATATTTGTTGTAAATTATCCTTCTTTTTAACTATAAATTGTTGCAAAACATCTTGAAATGAGTCCTTAGAATTCTTACCAATTTTGCTTGATCCACCACTATTAGTTTGCCTGTGTAGATTCTTACTGAGCCTGTACTTCTGCCAAATAAAAAGCAAGTTAGTTTGTCTGCCTATTTTTGTCATTAAAAGGAATGTCAAATTGCATAAAAAAAGTAACAAAACTTTGGCCGAATTTATGTTTCTAGAAACCAACTTATTTTAAGCAACAAAACCATTAAATTTCCAAATTTCGCAAATTGTGGTTATAACATTAGATAACTGTTTCTTAGATGCCATGTCAACTAGTCCGTTACCAGTCCATATTACATTAACTGAATTATCTTCTCCCAGTAATAACCTCAAATCCAAACTTTCATGGTCTTCTGGCATAAGAAAAGTTGGTTACCGGAAATAGAAATGGGACTAAAGTTTGTTATCTTTTTATGGATTAGAAGGAACTCTGGTCGGCATGTGTCTTACCTGGAGATGACTTTTTAAGTGATACAAAGTAAGGCCTTGAATTCCCATTAGCTTCAAAACTGATTTCGGAGTAGCTTCTGTAACAAAATAGAACAAAAACCAATAAGCATTTTTCCCTTCACTTTTTCTAAACAACTTTCAAGAAATGCACTTACTATCTGCTCCTCCGAGCTGGTTGACTGCTTCTATGAACCGTTCATGGAGGTCTGGTGTCCATTTGAGTCTAGGTTTAGCATCTGTTGAAAGAACAAGTCCTGAGTCGCCTCCACCGTTCCCACCTTGCAGAAACAAGTGTCTTTCTGGTGTGATTGACATTCTTGATGATGAATGGATGTTTTTTCCTTGATGATGATGATGATACATCTATATACGAAAAAAAAGTTTGTAAGTACTAAATTAGTACTAACATATAGTATACCACTATACTAGTATCATGCAATGAAACATACTCAGTTTGCTACCTGCATACTTTATTGTTTGTTGAGTCTTGATCTTCTTACCCGTCAAATTGTGAAACTTGATTAAGAGTATTCTCAAATATGCTTCTCGATACTATTACTTATTATCCTATCTGATAACTCTCATATAGTGATAGTCTGCTCGGCCTCGCTTTATAAAGCAAATGGAGAATGGGTGGATGTGGGGTGGGGGTGGGGGGGATAGGAGGGGTGCTTTCCAAGTGAAGCATAGAATCTTGAATAGATCTAATGAAGGAACAAACGCTATACCCTAATCCAATCTCTGTGGCGACATGTAAATAAACTTGCATTCATCAATAACTTTGCTTTGGAACCCCACTTGTTTATTCTTAGACCAAAATATTTAATTCCGTTGCACTATAGAACTCTTAACACCTTACAATGGGTACCGGAATAGATCCACAAATGTGGTAAAGTGAAAAGAACCTTATTCCAAGATTTTCTGACCAAATTTACAGGGTATCCACTTTCTAGAAAGACATCTTAATTCTCAGTTATATCGTCGTTCATATCGTATTACATTGGTACTAATGACAATTATCTTTCGTCTTTCTGTATTCAGGATATAGAAAATGACATAAAGGAAATATCTAGTTAAATTTGGAGAATTGTAAGAAGATTATGTTGACTAAAGCATCTACAACTTGCATTGATACATACAAGAAAAAGGTAGTAAATAGGAGAGATGCTTCTCCTTGGAGGGCAGGTATGGAATATGAACACATTCCTTTTTGTCCCCTTCAATAAGTTTGGTACTTATTCAGCCTATATATACAGTATTTAAATTTGATGGAAGTGGGGCCTCAACCAAAATCTTCATATTCTTCGGTCAGTATAGGACAGCCGGCCGGCCTTCAAGAATATGAACTGAGGCGGGACCCTTTGAAAAGAACGAAAGATCATATAATGTGTCGTACTTGACTCCATACTTGCATTTGATGAGTAGAAGGACATCTAGTATGAATCTTCACACATCTTTTTAATATATATGTCACTAAGACATCATTTTCTTTTCTACAGATATATATCGTTTTCTCTCAAATTTAGCACTTATGGATCATTAAGGTTATTAGGTAACAATTACGTAGCAATAACATATAATTTTGCAAATGATATCTTCATGGTAGTTCTAACTAAGTTTTTCAAAGATTATGCAGTTTAAGGGAATCAATCTTTAAGCCTTTATATAAAGTGCAAGTGAAAGAAATTCCTTAATAGTTTGTTGGCACATGGATAGGAATAACAATGCTCATGAGGAACATTTTCTGTGCATCTCTAACACGCTCGTTTTAAATTTAGGTCTCGTTTCTTGATATTTTTCTCAAATTCCTATAGTTTTATTCGCGTTTGTAAGGATAAGATGGCATCTTTAAGGATTACTGTACATTTTTCGTTTGCTTAGGTTAGCAACAACATCAACCATTTTACATTTGCAAGAAAACTGTACTTCATCCAAGAGCTTTCAAAATCGATAAAAGTTCAAGCATAAATGGAGTTTCTGTCAATATCTTTTATATAAATTCATCCGTCAACTTCAAATATCTGCGAGTGTAACCCGGTATCATCATTATGGTGATTCATTGAATAGAATTTATATTTCCATAACGTAAAACATTCATCAATTTATTTTGCTACAATATATTGAGGATTATAGATGAAAAATCGAATAACCAGAATCCAGAAGGTCTTTTCTGAGTTTCTTGGTTTAATCCAATTATTGGCAGCATTATTTAAGCTTTTTTACTTTTATGTCATTTGATGTCTGTTGGTGTGCAAAGTTGTGGATTCACAGCACAGTTATTCACCAACACCATTTCTCATCTTCTGCCACAACTTTCACTTCATGTCCTTCAATGATCATCTTTCCAGTAATAGTACTTACAATTTATAAAGTACTTTAAGAAAACTAGACAACCCTGTACTTGCCATATATTTATCATTCCATGTATACTTTTGCCTTTTAAGTTTAAATAGTTTACATGTCGCATACTATGGTGGCCGGCCCCTTTGACCCAATTATTAATGAATGTTTCAATTAGTTCAGTTAAATCTCGAATGGGCTAAATAATTCAAGTCAGTGAAACTTAGCTGAACGAGTTGCAAGTCGCCCAAAGTCTATATTTAGTGTATGCAACCTCCTATATATCACTCTATTCAGAGAGAGATAATATTGTTTTTCCAAGCATATTTATGGGCTAAAAGGGTTGAACGAGTTGCAAGTCACCCAACGTTGCATACAACCTTCTATATCATTTTATTCAGAGAAATATAATGTTGTTTTTCTAAGCATATCTATTGGACACAAATTTTTATAATAAATTTAGTAAAAAAGTGTTTGCGAGTTAACCTGTTCCATCCTGTTTTGACCCATACTAAAAGTTACCTATTTCAACCCAATATTATTTTGACCCTTTACCGAGCCTGCCGCCCATCTTATCACTCCTACATACAATCACATCATCTTTCGTACATATCTGTAATCATCTTCCACATTTGCATAATGACATGATATAATCATGTATGCAGTATTTCTACTCACATGCAGAAAAAAAGATATATGTATGCATAGAACCTATCTTTTGACAATTACCAAGGTATGTGAAACTCTTCTTTTTTATGTTCCAATGTATATATTCTATCCAACTTTAGAATCTAGAACATGGGTACTTGTTCTTTTTTGTACTTGTACTTCCTTTTTTAAGGCTCTTATTCTTCAAGTTCTCTTTTGAAAACAAGGTGAAGCTCACATAAAGGAACATATCAACGTATCATAGTTAAGAATCATATTCCACATGGATTTTATCACACTATTAACTTAACAACACCTGTTGAAACGTTATTGGCGATGACACACGTGCATGGCACCCGATGGGAGAGAAAACGAATAGAAATGACTATGGAATGTTATTCTCCAGCTGCTGAGAGAATGGTAAAAGGAAAAGAAAGAATAAAAAGAGAGATTCTTAAGGAATAGAATCTTGGAATTTCATTTTAAGTAAAGCCAATAGGTCTTATTCTCAAGTCAAGAATATCGAGTCTTATTCCTTTCCACTCGAGGCCACAAAAAATGGATTCCCACCCATACCCATCATACCTTTTACTATTTTTGGTTAGATTATACTCCATCCGTTTCCATGAAAATCACCCACTAATTTCATTCTAGGAATCTCATGAAAGTTACTGCATTCCCCTTCTGGTAACACTTTAAAGATCGAAGTTACCCATTTACCCTACAAACTACAAACCAAAGGTGGCAAGATGGATGGGTCAGGAACCGAGTATGAGTGGAAACTAGTTGTTTTTAGTGAGTCAGAAATGGGTCGTGTTGAAACACAAACATTTTCTTGCCATTCTGTCTGTTTTTCTTTTTCTTTTCTTTTTTGTAATTAGTTAACGTGTTGGATATGATTATAAAAACATTGTTATTACAATTATAATCTAGTTTTTAAATATTGAACAGTTTGAAGCATTAAAATAGACTTTGGGTGACTTTAAACTTGCTTGACCCGTTTCTTTTACCTAAATTGGGTAAATCATCTGATTTGGCTTATAAGGATAAACCATAACCCAAATCGGCCCATTCAAGTAAAAATTGCCACCTCTACCGCAAAGGATGAGTGATATTAATATGCGCCCATAAGAGCTCCGAATCTTGTCATTCTTAAAGGATATTTAAGACAAGTCACTAATATGTGTTGGTTTGATTGGCCTCAGAAGTCATAACTGATCATTGGTCATTATTTCAAATGCATTGGCTTTTCTGTCTAGCCCACCATCTTTTGCAGGGACATAAGAATCCATGATCACTTAATTTAGTCCCGGAAAAATCATCTGCCTTTTGGTCATAGTGAGTGGATGCTGAACTATGCCTACTCTAATTGGGTTGACTGCTGATCTTTCTCTTGTCAATGCACCAGAACACGTGTCAACAATCTAACGGTAAGTTGAGGTATCATCTTGTGCGAACAAACACTTTACTTAAAGTAACTAACCAGAATCATTAAACTACTTAGTTAAGCTATGGTAAAAACGGTCAGACTTTCTTGTAGCTCGAGGTTGATCGAGGCTATGTAATGATTTACTATTAACACGTCAATGACTAGAAATGCACGGTTTCGCGAATCTTTTGAGAAATATATGGTAAGATTTGTTATAAGCCATAAAGGGTTTAAGATGTGGAATGGTGGGCTTTTGTTGCAAAGGAATCCTGTGCCACCTTTATGCTACTAAATGGGATATAAGCTAGGCCTAAATATGCTATAATCACATACAACTTGAGTTGCAATAATAAGTCATCAAAAACCTAAAATTATTGGTGTTAATGTTTTAACTTTTTGCTGTTACAATAGATAGCAAAGCATCTTCATTTTTTAACAGTTTTTGGTACACTTTAGAATATGTTTGGTTAAAATAGATGAGTTAATGGGACAAGCCTTTACGTTCTATAATTATGTTTGGTTGACATGTATGAATTGAAATATTATTATTATTATATCGTTTATATAGGGGGTTAAGATCCGGGGGCGATTAAGATCTGTGCAAGGTGAGCAATTGTACAGGCGTAATAACGACCCTATAATTTTAGTTCAATCTACCTATATTTGATAAAATATCTCGAGACATCAATTGTAAGTTTGTGGAACATATTAAGATTTGGATGTTCTATTTAAGATTCAATTTGGTATGACATTTTGACATGAAAGTTTAGGACAGATTTGTAATGGTTAATGACTTCGATCTTTTAATCATTAGTTATAAGGCCGGCCTATTTGTTAAGTATATGTATAGCACAAGGCCTTCTAAATCCATGAGACGTCCCTGATTAAGAGCATATTTAAGTGAGACTATCACATTGGCGTGATTAGTGGCGGAACGTGAAATGTTGTTATATAATGCTTTTAAGTGAGACTATCACATTTGTTTTGATAATCATTTGGTTTTTTGGGTAGAAATGTTGTTATATAGTGATATATGAACATGATATAATCTTGAAGATCATTAAGAGGACTTACTAAGGCTGTGAAAAACAGGTTGTAGAGCTGTTATTTGGAGGGTTTAGAGCTGTTGTTCCAGCTTTCTTTTGTGCTTAAAACCGAGCTTCAAATGGTTGTGAAAACTCAGTTAAATTAAATGGCTGAGATTTCAACCTCCAAAATCTCCTGGGTTCTCGAGTTCTTAAGAGTCAAAAACCATAAACAAGATGATGAATTCAATTTAAAGAAACAGTATATAAAGAGCAACTGAAATGGTTGTGAAAACTGATCGAGATTAATGGCTGAGATTTGAGTGATTTCTTCCCAGAAAGTATATAACTGATCTTTATGGTTTATCATTTTCGATATTGCTCCAGTAATTGAGGTGCGGTTCAGCATGTAGCTTCAACAAGACTATAGAAGTTGGAGGTGCTAATTTGACAAAAGCTGTTGTCGAGAGAATAAAAGAGGAGTGCATTCTGTTTCATTGCTTAATTATACTAAGATTGACCAATATCGTGTATGTCATTAAGTTATCGTTGATGGGTATTAGATGCTTATCGCTATAGATTATGCCTTTTAAGTATTTTCCTGGTTGGTTTGGTTTATAGATTATAATACACAGTCACACAACAAAAATGAATAGAAACAGTAGGTTTCATAACCATATATAAAGGTTGTTTGGTTACGTTGTACGTACGTACGTGAGACATTTTCATGTTTCATGCCTCCATGACTTCCCACTTTTAGTTTAATAACATGTTCATACTTTTGTCATCTTCCTTCCTTTTTAAGTACATTTCTAAAAAATCCTAAGTTTTATCCTTAACATCATTATCTGGAACATCATAAAGCACCCATGGTTATACATGTTTAGCCCATTAGCAACAAACACAACACTTACGACCCAAATTGAGCAATGTGACCCGTTCCTGTGTTGAATCCGGTGAGTTTACCTGTTTCATAGTACTAAAAACACATCAGCCTACCATTTGGTTTGTATATATGCGAATTACATTTTCAATTCAGATATCATTACGTAGAAATTTCGAACAATTTACTTTTGAAAAGCCTTTTTGCATACCGTGTTATGAGCACTAATCATATGACATCTTCAACCAGGTCACAAACTCAAGAATCCACAAGCAGCAGCAACAAAGATTAGCAAATAAAAGTATCTTTTGTACTAAAAACAAGGATTACTTATGCTAATTCATAGCAGAAGTCAATGCAGCAGTAACTATATACCAGTTTAACGGTTTCAACTGTTCTGCTTTTTTGTTTGTTCTAATACAACGTAAGAATCTTATTGCCATGTTTATTTATTATCATGTTTGTCAGCCTCAAAGGCTATTTTGTGTGAAGAATATCGGTGGATCTGTTAAAGTTTGTACAGGTTACAGTATTAAAGATCATAATCGAAAGAAGAAACAACACACGGATGTCTCTCTTTTTTTTTTGAACGGCAATATAAAATTTATAAAAAAAAGCTAGTAAGAAGCTAGCAGGTACAATACACGATCCGACGAACGGATGTCTCTTTTTAGTATTTCTGCATACTTAGAATCCACTAATTTAGTTCATAAGTAGCAGCCATGTATAATTTCGCATGCCAATGCTCGACATTTAGCTGTTTCCACCCACACATAGTAACCTTTGATAAAATAGCTTCTTCCAACGACACCAACAAAACAACAAAAGACGGGTCTTGTCGTGCATCGCACGGGCCTTAAAACCTAGTACTTATTAAAAATTAAAATAAATGCAACATTTATGAACCATTTAGAAATATAAAAGTTTACAAATAAGATTACACTTACAAACTTCTCAAAAAGAAAATTTTAAACATATGCATTGTAAATAGATCAAGCTTTATTGGGTTGGAACTATTATATATGCATACACTTTGTGTTTTAACTATAGGTCCCATATAAATATTAAGCTATGTTCAATTGCTCATCTTGTACATGCTCAAATCCACCCGAGCATTGATCGAGAATAATATCAATGAAGTCATTTCAACAACTTTCATGTAGTTATCTTACCTTTAGAGCATGTGAAATGGACCAACCACACCTGTTTCGACATAGTCCACTACGGATCTCGCATGGTTCGGCGTTGTTGGGTTCAATGTAACAGAGCCATGATGGAGCACGATGAGTGTTTTTTTTTATTGGTTATAGAGGATATAATAGGGTATTATGTGTGATATTATGGATTATTGTCGGATTTAACTGTATTATATATCGGCAAATAATCGGAACAGTTGTAGCACGGTGCTGTAGCTCTCAAATCCTCTCCCCACGTGATCAAATGAAAAAAAAAAAATCTGGTGTGAGAGTAGCCGTGCGAATCACCGTGCGGTTGCAGTACTTATGATTTGCCCATTTAATTATTTTACTAGGTATGTATTTTTTTTAATTATTTTTAAAACAACATTCTAATCTACTCTTACTCCTAAATTACATGCATGCCTGGGATGAAATCTAGGACTCTCGAAAACCCTCGTATTATTCCACCCTCACAAATGTGAGCTCAAACCTAAATGGATCATCTCAAGGTAAAAAACCTTACCAATAAACCAACAATTGAACGCTGAATTTCTATAAAGTAGTTAATAATACAATGAAATAAATACAGAAATGCCCAATTTATTATTCACGAATTACTCCAAGTTGCAAAAACATTTGGCTCAAAATCTTACTTTAATATACTTTTATTTTCTGCCGTCTGGCTCCAAATTCTTCTTCCCACAAAAAAAATCCAAATTTCTCAAAGTCACATACTCCATTTCCGGTCATCCCCAAGTCATTATTTATCAATATAATAATAATAATAATCATCATAATATATAATCACAACTAATTACTGTAAAATAATTATTATCAAATCCCAATTCAAATTTCACAAATTTACATTTTTATTCACGCCCTTCTTTGATCCCTCAATTTCTTGAGGGAACAAAGATAAAAAAAAATAAAAAAAATTATATGGAAAGCATAATGTTAATACCAACATGGCAAGTATATTTCTTGTTTGGGGTTTTCACATGGATTATTTTTTCTTCAGTTTTTAATTTCACCAAAAAGATTAGATCTTTAATACAACCGTGTGTTATTCATTGTGTTGTTTCTGGTACTCCTACTATTCTTCAGATCCAGGTATACTTATATATATAGTTTTGATTTTTTTGTTTTTGTTTTGCATAGACCCATGTTGTTAATCTCATAAAGTTTTGATTTTTATGTTGAATTTTGGTCATTTTGTGGTTATTTTTGTTGTGGGTATGTGTAGAATAGAAGCATTGTTTGAAAATATTGGTGGTTTTTTCAAGAACTGTGAATATTATCGACATATTTTATGCTACTAGTTTTACACACTCTTGCCGGCGGTCTTCCTCGAAGCAGTCACTTTACCCTTAGGTAGAGGTATGACTGTTTACATCCCACCCTCATACCCGCTCGTAACGGGACTGGGTATCGTTGTTGCTGTTTTTTTTTCTTTCGCTATCAGTCTTGTTAATTTGGTTAGGTTCTGGGTTATTGATTTTTTCTATGTTTAATTTTGGTGGGTGTCACTAAAGGTATCAACTTGCTTGTTATTGGTGTTGGATTAGCTTTTTGTTACTTAAATTTTTCTTAAATTTTCGCAGAAATATCAGCATGGTTTTTGGGATGCTTTCTTTTCTGGGCTATCTTGTGTTGTTTCTGTGCCCTTTTATAATGGTTTCCTTCCCTTGCTATTTTGGGTAAGTTTTCGTTCTGAAGGTGGAAAGTTATGGTGGTGCCTTGGTGTGAAGATGCAAAAAATTCAAACTGTTTTATTACTATTTCGAACCGTTCTATTGTAGTGTTTCAATTATGATTACATAAAAGCGAAGGGTCAAATCTCGTGTGTTTCAAATGATACGTACTCCATCTGAAAAATGCATTTATGGAAAGTTTTAATATTTCAGCTTCTACGATAAATTGATAAGTTTTCCTTCTCACTAAATGCATATTTGTTTAGGTGTACCGACACCTTTGAACACGTTATCAATCCAGCCTTATATGCGTATTTAGAAGGGGGGAAAATCAGATTTTTGTTTAAATAGGTTATGTTTTGCTTCTTGTATCTATTGAATGGTGTTAGTTTAATATGTAGAGTGGACATGGGAAATTGGCAAGGCAGATGACACTGTTAATGGCGTTTTGTGATTATTCAGGGAATTGTATAAAGGTAAACTGCCATTTTCATTCTCGAGTTTTGTCGTTTTTTTTTGGAGGTTATTTTTTCTCATTTGCTGAAATGTATAAGTTATGTAGGATGTGGTGTCTGCTCCTAGACCCAAATCACCACCAGTGAGGATGCTAACTGCCACAAAAGATGAGAAAGAGAATGCATTGGAATATGGATTGCCGTCTTCTCATACTCTTAATACAGTTTGTTTGTCTGGGTATGATATCACTTTTGTATGTCGATTTGTTTCGCTTATAGTTCTTGATGATTCACGAACTTAGTCAATCTTTCTGCATAAGGTAATCATAAGTGCGTCTAGTTCAACCTGTTTTCTTATGGTTCACCAAGAAATGCTATAAGAGTATGTTTCTAAATACGTCTTAAAATTAAGAATTTCCCTAAAAACCCCTTGAAGTATAAATGAAAGTCATTTACCCCACTGGTAGTTCATGAATTAGTGAAGAGTCTGATTTACCAATGTCTAGATTTCCAATGTGTTCTTAGAATGTAAATAGAAGTGGGCGATTTTGACCCATTTACTTATGTGTGATTTGATTATGGTTCTGCTTTATCTTTAATGGGTTAAATGGTCGAAGTCAAGCTTGGTTTTAAAAAGCGCGCCTCAGGCGCGCTTAAGCGCTAGGCGCACCTAGGCGCAAGCCTTAGAGCTTTTTGGTACCCAAGGCGCAAGGTGTACAAAAAGCGCTCGCTTTTTGGGCTTTTTTGTGAGCCTAAGCGCTAAAAGGCGCTAAAAAGCGTGAGCTTTTTGTACACAAGGGGATTTTTTTTTAGAAATAAGTAGTTTTCTTTTTCTTACCTCTTCTTTCTCAACAAGATTGATCTCTTCTTTCTTTTTCCTCAACGAGAGCAACAATCTTTTGAGAGTTTCTTTTCAAACACCAAATTTGATCAAAGCCGGACTTAAACTAGTATCTTACTGATGTTGTTTTGCTATTTTATGTGTTATAAATACTATATAAATAATTTTTAAATTTTTTCATAAGTGTACGACCTCGCGTACGAAAAGCTCACCGCTTTTGCGCTTGGCGCTTTGCGCTTCCAAAATGGACCCTATCGCTTTTGTGCGCTTATCGCTTTTTAAAACCAAGAAGTCAAGTGGATTAGAAGTCTCCTACGCTGTATTATCAATGCATAAAACCACACACTAACTATATTCAAAAGAATCCAATTTTTTTTTGGATAAACAGTGTCTCAGGTCAACCTATCCGTCCCGCACAAGAAGTTATTCCTTTGACCCAAACCCTTTCAACTTGTAACCCAACCCGTCCATATTGCCACCCTAGCTGTAAAACTATGTGTGGGTTGCTAATTTGTGTTGGAATAGAAGTTTTGTGTATGCCCATACTCTCATTTTCATACTTTTTTCTTTGGATTTTCAGGTACCTCTTGCACTATGTCTTTTCATGCCATGAAAATATGGGTTTATTCTATCAAATAGCGGGACTTACATTTGTTTGCTTGTGCATAGGCCTTATTGGTCTCGGTAAGTTTTAATTAGTTTCTTATCTCTCATTTTTTGTTCAATAATTTACCACCTGATTCCTTTAATATCTCTTTATACTTTATAGGAAGAATATATCTTGGCATGCATAGTGTGATAGACATCTTTGGTGGGCTTGTTCTTGGACTAACAATCCTTGCATTTTGGCTTCAAGTTCATAACTACATCGACAATTTTGTAACTTTAGGACAAAACGGTATTCTTTCTTTTACTTGATATACTCTTTACTCGCATTATGAAAGGTAGATCAGATATTTAACTACACTCTTACTCTTTTATCAATCAAACCACATGCGTAGTCAAACATTGTAATGCTAGTAGTTTCCTTTCCCAACCTATTATTTTAAGCGGGATTTATTTTCAGTGTCCAAATACAAACGCTTAATGGACATACTCTGATAACATTGCTCTGAGTATTGATTAGTAATCCCAGAATGGCAAATTATAGGAATCTTGTATTCTTGTACACCAAAATCAATGTCATTAGTATGTTACAATAATTTAGTCAGGAAGAAAGCGTGTTCTTCAGGATCTTTTGAAATCTCAGAGTTTCCAGGATTTTTATATTATGAAATTAAGGATATGCTGACATATTATTTTCATTTGGATGTGGTTTGACTCGGTTACGTGCATCAAGATCGTTAGTAGCAACGGACAGTTCACTCTTGTGTCCCAATGTGTTTACCTTTGTTGCAGTTACATCCTTTTGGATTGCACTTAGCTCATTGTTGCTCTTTGCCTACCCTACACCCGAACATCCAACTCCAAGTTTTGAGTTTCACACGGCCTTCACCGGCGGGGCACTGGGAATTGTAAGAATACAACTCTCTTATGACACCTTTTGTCCAATTGCGAGAATTTCCATTTTAAAGAAGTTTACAAGCTACTTATCTATTTTGTCAATTGTGTTGATTACAAAAAAAGTCTGATATTAACTTGGGTACTTAAGATTTACATGATTTGTCATTATAAAGGTATTTAAGATATTTGACAAATAGGCAAACATCTTCTGATACTATATCACCAAATTATATATTGCATTTTTCATGGGATAAAATAGTATGCTTAAAACAAAAAATCGTTTATCCATTCTTTTGGGACATATGAATGGGACATTTCTTATTTTTTTAGTTTTCATTTGCCTATTTTCTGTATAACTGCAAATGAAGACAAGATGAAACGGAATGGCCATAATGAATGGAACATCACAAAAACTTGTGTTTTGTATCATGAATAAATGATTGAAATTGTTGAAAGTTATGTTATTGTAATATTGTTAAGCAAATCAAACACCTACATGAAGAGCATTATGTGACATAATGCATAGAAATTCTTTTCTTGTGTCCTATGTTCAAATGACCAATATACATACCTGTATCCTTTTTATACCATTACATCTATCTGTGAGTCCTATACTATTTCTTAATCCCTTGTCCATTGTCCGACTGACTAAGTACCCTTTCCTTGGCTGCGTAGTTAGATTTGATACTACAAGTGAGCTACACTATTTAGGTTATATATAGAATGATAAGTTGATAACTGTATTGTATATAAATCTATACATTCATGTCTCACGATCTAATGATTACGCTACTTTCAGGTAACAGGGGTCCAACAAACTTACCATCAATTCCATCACGAAAATGTATCACGGTTATTCACACCTCAACTCACGATCTCAGCCTTTGCTGGCAGAATCCTGATCGGTATCCCAACAATTCTGCTCGTTAAGTTCTGCAGCAAAGCTCTTGCAAAATGGATTCTACCCATTACAGCAAGTGCACTGGGGATCCCAGTCAGATCATCCGGCTATGTTGCAGCTTTGACCGGTTCTTCAGGGGTCAAAAAGTCAAATGAAGTCAAACAGTCTGGAGGGTATCTCCAAAAGATGTTTTTTAGCTGGCAGGACTCGTTTGATGTTGATACTGGCATCCGATTGCTGCAATATGCCGGTCTTGCTTGGTCTGTGGTTGATCTTGTTCCTTCTTTGTTCTCTCAACTCAACTTGTGATAGCATCGATAGTATCATTTGATGAGGTTTTGAGACATTTTATGTGTATATATATTGTGTTCTAGTGCTATGCAACTTTTTTGGTAGATGGTTTATCGCGAATACTATTATTATATATACCGGATAATCCCAGATTAATGTTGTTATAGTGATTTGTAGTACATACAGTTAAAGTAGTTTTTCGCAATGAAATCGCCAAGTTTTGCGTTGTAAAGTTATGTTTAAGTTTTTCTTGCTACAAGTTAAAGTACAAGTTAAATTTGTTTTAATGATTTTTATTAAAGAGCTTTTTAATCTTATATAGAGAAGTGTTTGGATGTGTGAATGATCGTATTGTGTGTTTGATTGGAGCTATAAACGAGTCAAACTATTCACGAGTTACTTGAGCTCGAATCATTAAAAGTTAGATCTGAGTCTTGCTTAAACGAGCTCAGGTTGAGTTTGAGTCTAATTAGAAGCTCGTTTGAAAAACGAGTTTGAGCTTCCAAAAGTACTCACTAAGTTACTAGCCAATTTTGAGCCTCCTAAACTACTCACGAGTTCATTCGAGCCTAATTGGTGGCTCGTGTAGTAAACAAGCACAAACCTTCAAAACTACTCACGAGTCGAGCTTGGGATTAACTCTTCATACTCGAAACAAACAAGGCTCAAACTCGAACTCTTTTAAATTAAACGAGTCAAGAGTAGCTCTCGCCAGTGGCAGATCCAATGAACAATGAGGATGGTCAACCCCCGCCCTTCTTTTCAACCCATTTTTGTTAATAATTTTTTTTAAAAAGTTCATTAGGTCCCCGGAGTTATACAAAGAACGAAAATAGCAGTGGGTTTGGAGAAAAGAAACCAAAGAAGAAAGAAACAAACCTGTTCAAATGGAGCTTGAAATGGTGGCGGCGGCTGAGAATTTCATTTACAGGGTTTTAAGAGAAGATGACACAATTTTTAACATTTGTCCCTTCAAGTCCTTTATGTATATTTAAAGTTTCAACTTAGTCCCTAAGCTTTTAAAGTTATTACTTATTAAAATAAAGATGGGTCCTAAAGTTCATACATTCTTTTTTAATTTAAATATTTAGTTCATGCAGTTCATAACAATATTTTTACGTTTTGATCATAGAATAATAAATTAATAAAAATTTTGACCAATATATTAAGCAAAATTTTATTAATTAGTTCAAACATTCCATAAATTATATATTATTTCATTTGTAGATTATATAAAATTTGAAGGAATTTAGTGATAAAGGAAAAAAAATAAAATAAAAAATAGCCCCTGCCTTATAAAAGTCTGGATCCGGTACTGGCTCTAGCCACATTTACAACCCTAATGTGAATAACAACATCCCTTACTTAATGGGAAGTGATATTCGTACCATAGAAATTAATAAATTTACCATACAGTATAACTTTTTGAACCTATTGTACAAGTCAGTAAAGCACGTGTGTGATAAATAAATCAACAGTTGTGGTACAAATATCACTTCCTTTACTTAATAACTCGAGTAATATATTTGAGTAATATTGTAAACGAACTCAACGTCGATGAAAATCAACAAACCAAACTTTTTAACAAATGAACATAAATACAACTTTATTTTTGTTTATCTGTTCGTAAACCGTTTGACAAAGCCTCGTTGGACTCGTTTACGGATACATGAGGCGATTAAAAGAACACGTGGTTGAAATGCCAAAGCAAAAGGAAAGTAAAGTAGTAAACGTAAGCAAATATCCAATAAAATAATGATAACGGCACACAACAAAAGCATATACTTTATTTATTTTTATTTATTATTATTTATAATCCTATATTTTTGGCCCCCTTTTTATTAGGGTTTTCTACTAATTATAATTTCCACCCCCTAAATTCTCTGCAGTCAGTCCCCATTATTTGTTTGTTTTTTTGTTACTCACATCATCTATCTATCTCAGGTACTTTCTTTGTCAACTTCTTTTTTTTTCTTTTTTTTTAAAAAATAAAATATTTTTTTACTGTAATTCAAAAGCTTATATCTGTACTTTATTATTATATATATGCATATGTCAAATCTGTATATAGTGTGTATGTCATATGCTTATATATATATATACACACATTTTATGTAATTTTGATTCAGTCTGATTACATTTATAATGACATATTGTTATTAATACAATTGTGTGATATTAGATTTGTTAGATTTTTAGGTGAAAGTTAGATATATATTGTTAGACTCTTTTTGATTTTAGGATATATTTTTATTCTTTTTTATTTTAAAGGTTTTTTCAGGAAGAAACAATTTTTTTAGGTTTAAAGTTAGCTTCATTTTAATTTTTAGAGCAAAATTTGGAAGACATACATCATGAGAACTTCTTGGGCAGATGTTGTTGATAATGCAGCGGATTCGGGTTCTGGAAGTTATGGGGGTGATGCTTCCGGAGGTCTCGTTAAGCCGGCTTATGTACCACCTCATCTTCGTAACCGGCCAGCTGCTTCTGGGCCGATGGCTGGCTCGGGTGTGGTGAATAGTGGTGTACCGTCTATGAATGATAGGTTAGGATACAGTGGACAGACGAGTGGGTCACGGTGGGGTAGTGCTCCTAGGCAGGATTATGGTAGGACAGGGTACGGTATGGGTGGTGGTCGAGGTGGTGGGTGGGGAAATAGAGGTGGGAGAGAATACGAGGCTAACCCGTTTGGTAATGATGAGATAGAAGCTGTTGAGGAGACTAAGTCTGCACAAGAAAGTAACGGTATTAATTTTGATGCTTATGAGCATATTGAAGTTGAAACGACTGGGGAGAATGTACCACCTCCGGTTGATACATTTGCAGATATTGATTTAGGAGATGCTTTGAATCTAAACATTAGGAGGTGTAAGTATGTTAAGCCAACACCGGTTCAACGTTATACGATTCCCATTTCTTTAGCTGGTCGAGATTTGATGGCATGTGCTCAGACGGGTTCGGGGAAGACAGCAGCATTTTGCTTTCCTATAATCAGCGGAATTATGAAAGCATCTGTGCAAAAACCATATGGTACTAGGACTGTGTTCCCCCTTGCTCTTATTCTATCTCCTACGAGGGAGCTAGCATCTCAGGTTAGGTTTATAACTAACAATATTATTTTTACCTTTTGACAATAGTTAGCATTATGGAAATGGGCAAACCGGCAAACTGGTGGAACGTCTCCCAAATGCGTCAAACATTTTAAGTTATTTTACTCAAAAGGTTAATTGAATCTATGAAATAATGAAAGTTTAGTATGTATAAAACACTAACAAAAGAGTTTCAATCCGACCATTCCCAGTTCAACCGCACCAAAGTTACTTGTTTTTGATCTGTTACTTAACATGCCAATACAGTGTTGACATGTTGTTGACGTATCTATATGCTATATGCTTGTTTACATGCAGATACATGTGGAAGGTAAAAAGTTTGCGTATCAAACAGGTGTCAAGGTGGTAGTCGTTTATGGAGGTGCACCAATTAATCAACAGGTAACTACGAAGGATAAAATTGTATATTCTCATGTAATATGACTAATAAAATGGATCCATGGAAGTGTTACTTTGCACTTCTAATACCGGTTGCAACTAGAGGTGGGTTTTTTTCCGATCTCTATGCTTATTAATTAGTCAATTTGGGTTATGTTGTATCTCAAACGGGTCAGATAGCTTTTTTTTGTGCAATGGGAACAGGCAAGAGGTCAAATGGGGGGAGGGTCGCCAAAAGTGTATTTTCAATGCGTACAGTCTCTTAAAATATTTAAAAGATTAAGATTGTCTGTAATTGTCTAAATATGCGCCATAGGCCGAGCGCTTATCCCGTGAACAAAGGGGTGGCGTGGTATTTACACAAAGATAAAGGTTTCATTAAATCGTGACGCACACAAATTCTTGTGTGCGATTGGCGTATATCAAACACAAAACATGCCCACCCAAACAATACTACTGCGTGTGCATGTTTGGGAATACATTTTGCTGCTTTTTTGCTTCGATTTGCAAATAAAGCGATATGCTTTCTCTACATTTTATCTTTCATTTTTTATTAACTTCTAGTCCGTTTCACTTCAATTATATATGAAACAATGGATGGAATGTTTTAACGGGTCAGCCTGTCTCGACCTATACTAAAAACCCATTTCAACCTATCCATTTTGCCATCTGTAATTCTGTACTGTAAGCCTGCAATGTGCGAACCAAGCGAGTGAACGTGTATTCTTGTGCTCAGTGCTCTATCTGGGCCGGGTAGGCGATTTCTCCAGACCTACAGGTGTCTACACAAACGTTTTGGCAGGGACAGGTTGTACAGTGTGATTATGGGTAATATCCCAATGTTTTCAGTTACATGAGTAATAATTCAGTTGTGAGATTGTGTATCATAAGCTACTTCATAAGTTACCTTTTTGATTAACTTTTTATTTTCCTGTCAGATTTATGAGTTCTGTTTTGCACTTATTATGATATCAATAATTGATTTCTGATGGAACTGTTAATGCCATATCAGCTACGAGAGCTGGAGAGAGGAGTTGATATTCTTGTGGCGACTCCAGGGAGATTAGTTGATTTACTGGAAAGGGCAAAAGTGTCATTGCAAATGATAAGGTACCTGGCACTTGATGAGGCAGATCGCATGCTGGATATGGGATTTGAGCCTCAGATCAGGAAGATCGTGGAGCAAACAGATATGCCTCCTCGGGGGGCAAGACAAACAATGCTGTTTAGTCCCACATTTCCTAGAGAAATCCAGGTTTTTGGTTGTCAATAATACGGACTATCCTAAATATGATATATGTATATGTGTGTTTAATGAGCTTTGGCAGGTTGGGCAACAGGCAAAAGAGGGTTAGGGTCTATTGAGTTACTATATTTTTTATGGGGCAAATGGGTTCAAGACTTCAAGTCTGATTGGGCTGACATGCATATATTTTTAATCTTTCAAAATTTGAAATTTAAGTAATGAAAATGCTAATACATAAACTATATTATTACATATATAATCTGTTTTTATAAAATACAAGACCATTTATAAGGGTTGTCCACATTAGATACACTTTTGGCGAGTTTTGGCCTGGTTGGCCGGTTCAATTATTTGACCTGTTTCTGCTTTATTTACTCTTGTAAGGTTTATCCATTTGACTTAGAAACAAATTATATAGCCCAGATGAACCCAGTAGCCTGTAAATGGGTAAAGTTTGCCTCCTCTAATACATATAGTTTTTCTTGTCTCTTTCTTTACAAGGATAGAACGCGTGAAAGGGTGAACTCATTACATTGGATTGTTTTCTAATGACTTTTGCATGCTGTGCAGAGATTGGCATCCGATTTTCTTTCAAATTACATATTTCTAACCGTTGGGCGTGTTGGGTCAAGTACGGGTTTAATTGACCAAAGGGTAGAATTTGTTCAAGAAAGTGACAAACGAAGCCATCTTATGGATCTTCTTCATGCTCAGAAGGACACCGGATCTAATGGCACTGTAATACCAGTCACTAACTTTATATTATACGGATCCATTTAAATGCACAAGATTATAAAGGTGTACAACTTAACCTGTTATCAAATATTTGCAGCAACCTCTTACATTAGTATTTGTCGAGACCAAAAAGGGAGCCGGTTCGCTTGAATATTGGCTGTATAGTAATGGCTTTCCTGCAACAACAATTCATGGTGACCGATCACAACCGGTAAGTCAGATATGATCGTGTAGAACATTTAAGAGTTTCTATTTCTTTGGTCTTTCAGTTTTCAATATTTCATATTTTCATGGGCCTTGTACCGTTATATGATACAAGCTTTCTGGGAGATTTTTTTCTTACAAGTAGAAATGATGGTAAGAGTCGGAAAAATGTATAATGCATAGAACGGGTCAAATGGCTCTGATAAAAGATTTTAGCTAAAGGGAAAGCGGCTGAACGGGTCAAAAGCCGCTTAAAGTCTATATCTGTTATCTAATGCATACAACCTCACTAATTGTTCTATTCACATATTTTGAGTACTGTTTTAATATTTTTTTTCTTTTTGTGATTATAATTAGCACATTATTCATTTCAAATTTTCAATTTTTGAAAATAGATAAGAGTGGTCGTGACTTTTTGAGCCGACCCAATCTGGATCGGATCGACACTTACTTAAAATGACCTTTTCAATCGAACCCCATTTCTACTCATTACCCACACGCTCATCTTGCCACTTCTAATAATGTAAAGAGGAAGATAATTTGTCCCCATTAAGATGCTTGATTATTATTATTTTTTTTTTCAACTACCTTTTGTTATCCTTCACATTTTTGTTGCTAAAATGAACGCAGGAAAGGGAGCAAGCATTGAGATCCTTCAAGAGTGGGAACACGCCAATACTAGTTGCAACAGATGTGGCGGCACGTGGTCTCGATATCCCTCACGTTTCTCACGTGGTCAACTTTGACCTTCCTAACGATATTGACGATTACGTGCACAGAATAGGGAGGACAGGCAGAGCTGGGAAAACTGGCTTAGCTACAGCTTTTTTTAATGAGGGTAACTTGTCATTGGCAAAAGGATTAGCTGATTTGATTCAAGAAGCTAATCAAGAAGTACCCGCATGGCTTACTCGTTATGCCAGTAGGCCGTCTTATGGTGGTGGCAAGAACAAGAAGTCAGGAGGACGATTTGGTGGGCGTGACTTCAGAAAGGAGGGGGCTTATAGTGGTGGTGGCGGATATGGCGGTGGAGGTTATGGTGGTGGCGGATATGGCGGCGGTGGATATGGTGGCGGTGGATATGGCGGCGGCGGCGGATATGGTGGTTATAGCGGCGGCGGTGGCGGATATGGAGGTGCTGCGTCTGGTGCACCTAGTGCTTGGGACTAACTTTCCTCTCTACCTCCAAGCCAAATAGATGTACTGATTCATATTTCATCAGTATATTTATCATTTTTCGCGAGATCAAGAATTATAATGTATTAAACATGTGATTTATTTTAAATGCCAAAATTTGGGTGTCCCCATTATATATTTTCGGGTTAATTAGGATTTTAACCCTTTACTTATTATCATTTAACTGGAATACAGTTGTATCTACAAAAAGAAATGCAAAGATAAAAGAGGAAATCTCAATTTCTTATGTTTCCGAATGACTTTTAGTTAACATGTTCAATAAACTAGATTTTACTGATAAAATATTTAAAAAGGTTTATAGTCTAGAAATCTTACCTACTTTTTGAATTTTCCTTTTCAGACTCTCAAATTTTTTTATTCTCTTGAAACACTAATATTTGTCATTTTAGGCAGTTTTGTTATCAAAACGATGTTGTTATGGTAACAAACATTATAAAGTTTTAATAACTTAACTTAAAATTAAAAAAAAATTGAATTCAAATTGGTCGAGAAAAAGAAATAGGGAAACATTATAAAGTTTTAATAACCGAGAAGAGACATTTGAAAAGTATGATGTCATAGAAAGAACATAAAAAAAAGTGTAATGACCTAGAAGGGAAAAAAAAAGTTCAATGGTGTAAAAGGGATAAATCAAAAAATATAGACAATTAACCGTTTAACCCTATTTAAAATTGTTTTTATGCGTTATGCTAATGGAAATTATATATCCTCTTAAAAGTTCTGATAATTCTCTTAATGTCATAACTACATGACAAGTGTAATACATTAATTCTTTTTCCTAATCTCATCATATTTTTTTGAACGGTCAGTCGAGTAACGACATCAAGGAACACCTCACCATATAAGATTGAGGCCCTGCCAATTTCACTCCTTCCCACAGGGTTCAAGAAATGGACAGAGATTTCAAAGAAAAAATCTCATAGACTTGTCACTCCAAGGAGTTGAATCCAATATCTCATTTCCCAAAATGCATATACATTATCAAGTTTAAAACTTTCTACTTTCAATTAAATATAATATTTAAGTGTTAAATAAATATTATTTGTATTCATATTATATTTAATTTAATTTTAATTTATATAAATTAAATCAAATAAATTGTAAATATTTTTAAGACAGAAAAGTTTAATTTTTGATAAATTGAGTATAAGTTAACTCTAATAAAAGTTAGAGATTTTTTTGATTGAAAGCTCAATTTTAAGTAAATTAGCCTAAAATTAATATTAATAAATTCTAGAGATTTTTAGATCGGAAAGTTTTATATTATGATATAAATTTGCTACGGACTACTTCTTTTAACTTACTATTTTATTAAGGGCACAAGGAGTCATGTAGCCTATTTTTTCAACCCTTTTACATTCTACCAATCACAACTCATTTTACCCTTTCAACCCTCTCAACTTATTTCTTAGGCATTCATCACTTTCTCAACCCTCCCAATTTTTTTAATTTTTTTTTCCATTTAATTTAATCAAACATTTATAATAAAAACTTAACATTTCATTAAAATAAACTAAACATTACATAAACATAAACTTAAATTAAAAAAGTACATAAACATAATTAAAAAAAACTACATAAACGACATATTTAAAAAATAAAATACTACATCATAATAAAGACACCTAAATCAATGTCTCGATCGGTGGTGGCTGCTCCGCTGGGTCATCAAGGTATGCTAAGTCCAAACCCGATATATGCGCTGTCAGATCATACCGGAGGCGATGATGGAC
>JAOXNX010000035.1:19682609-19701209 GCA_028566075.1 Solidago caesia
GTTTTTAGAAATCAGTTTCCCCCTCTGATTAGCAAGCTGTAGGGTTTGCGGTTCGAAGTTGTAGGGTTAGCCTAACGGCTAACCCTAGAACTTCCAACCCCAAACCCGTACCACATGATGACATCCCATCAGGGGTAAAAGATGTTTCGGTTTTAGAAATCAGTTTCGCCCTCGGATTAGCAAGCTGTAGGGTTTGTGGTTCGAAGTTGTAGGGTTAGCCGTTAGGCTGACCCTAGAACTTCCAACCTCAAACCCGTACCACATGATGACATCCCATCAAGGGTAAAAGATGTTTCGATTTTTAGAAATCAGTTTCCCCCTAGGATTAGCAAGCTGTAGGGTTTGCGGTTCGAAGTTGTAAGGTTAGCCGTTAGGCTAACCCTAGAGCTCCCAACCACAAACCCGTATCGCATGATGAGATCCCATCAGGGGTAAAAGATGTTACGGTTTTATAAATTAGTTTCCCCCTCTGATTAGCAAGTTGTAGGGTTTGCGGTTCGAAGTTGTAGGGTTAGCCGTTAGGCTAACCCTAGAACTTCCAACCCTAAACCCGTACCCAATGATGACATCCCATCAGGGGTAAAAGATGTTTCGGTTTTAGAAATCAGTTTCCCCCTCGGATTAGCAAGTTGTAGGGTTTGCGGTTCGAAGTTGTAGGGTTAGAACTTCAAACCTCAAACCCGTACCGCATGATGACATCCCATCAGGGGTAAAAGATGTTTCGATTTTTAGAAATCAGTTTCCCCCTCGGATTAGCAAGCTGTAGGGTTTGCGGTTCGAAGTTGTAGGGCTAACCCTAGAACTTCCAACCCCAAACCCGTACCGCATGTTGACATCCAATCAGGGGTAAAAGGTTTTAGAAATCATCTTTTCTTTCGGATTTGCAAGCTGGCTAACCCTACAAGTTCCAACCGCAAACCAGTTTCCCCCTCGGATTAGCAAGTTGTAGGGTTTGTGGTTCGAAGTTGTAAGGTTAGCTAACGGCTAATCCTAGAGCTCCCAACCACAAACCCGTATCGCATGATGCATCCCATCAGGGGTAAAAGATGTTACGGTTTTAGAAAATCAGTTTCCCCCTCGGATTAGCAAGTTGTAGGGTTTGCGGTTCGAAGTTGTTGGGTTGGCCTAGAACTTCTAAGCTTAAACCTGTACTGTTTGATAACATCTCCTTGGGATTAGAGGGGTAAAGCAGGGCCTAAGGCCCGTCAGAGTTTTAGAATATAATCTTTTCCCGGGATTAGCAAGCTGTAGGGTTTAGGGTTTGAAGTTCTAGGGTTAGCCGTTAGGCTAACCCTAGAACTTCTAAGCCTAACCCTGTACCGTTTGATAACATCTCCTTCGGATTAGAGGGGTAAAGTAGGGGCGAAGGCCCGTTAGAGTTTTAGAATATAATCTTTCCATCAGATTAACAAGTTGTAGGGTTTAGGGTTTAAAATTCTAGGGTTAGAAGTTCTACTAAGCTTAAACCCGTACCGTTTGAGCTCCTTGGGATTAGAGGGGTAAAGCAGGGCCGAAGGCCCGTCATAATCTTTTACTCGGATTAGCAAGCTGTAGGTTTCTAACCTTAGAACTTCGCCTAAACCCATACCGTTTGCTAATATCTTCTTCGATTAAAGGGGTAAAGCAGGGCGAAGGCTTTGAGCTCGACCCACCGAGCTAGAAAACTCACACATAAAATGAATAAATAAAATTTGATATCTAGTAACAAACCAAAGACAAATAGAAACCAAGCAATCAAGAAAATTGTAAGCCGGACAAACACAACGTATCCTGTGTGTTCTGTTAACTCTTTGAGCGATTTTGTTTATTTTTTGGTTTTATCACATTTTGATATGCTGAATAACACAAAATGCCACCTTTTGTTAATTTCATCAATAATTAAAAAGAAAAAGAAAAGGGACGAACAAGTGTCTATGATCCCATCAAGATACATATATATTTCCAGCGAGTCTAGAATAATTAATAATGTTCGTAATTTCCATGTGTTTGGCCTTACTTGACGGTGATATGATGTAAGAGATCATTTATGAGTGATATGTAATTTTTAGCCTCGTAAAAAATGTTTAATATGCGAAATGATACATTTTGTTATCAAAATCATTAGATTTGTAGCTTAACTACATATTACTAACATACATTTTAGTTCTACTGACATACATCTTAGTAACTAAGATATATGTTAGTAATAGTTAAGATATGTGTTAATAGTTACTACTGACATGCGTCTTAGTTATTACTAACATACATCTTAATTAATAAGATGTATGTTAATAATAATTACGATGTATGTTAATATTAATTAATATGTATGTTAGTAGTAACTAAGATATATGTTAGAAGTAACTAAAAACAACGTACAAGGTTTACCCAAATTGCAAAACAATATATACTATGAAAACAAAAAGATCTTGCATGCAGGGACGGATTTACATACATACGTATGGGTTCGGACGAACCCAGTAAATTTTTAGCCGTAATGGTAATTTTAATAGCGATTTTCTAGCGAACCCATAGTTTCTGGGATAAATCATAAATGATTTGAATTGAAAAAAATGATCAAAATGGTCTTTGGAGTAGTGGTAAGTGGTAACTGGTAAGCGCCCTTGAGGTCGCCGGTTCGAAACCTACAGGCTACAGCTCGTTTTTTTTTTCTTTTCAGATTTCAGTTTGGTAATTTACCAAACTACCCTCCATTCCTAAAAAAAACCCCAAACTAGACATCAAGTGTATTAACCGTCCCTGACTTCAAGTCTTCAACCCTAGACATCTCAGACTCTCAGTGTTCATCGATTCCTCGCTAGTCGCTAATCATCTCGATTCTTCAATCTTCATCAATCTTAATCGGCGATTTCAGTTTCGAACTTCCGATTTCAGTTTTCACAACAATTAGGTATGTCGATTCCGCTCCAAACTTCCGATTTCAGTTTCAGTTTTCACAACAATTGCAAGTTCCGATTTCAGGACTTAATGCTTTTACATCTTAATGTCCAGATTTAGTTACAAATTGGTTTGCTATTTGTCCTTCCTTAATGATTTGTTTAAATTGGTTTGCTATGTATTTTTTTGTTACAGATTTAGTTCTTAGTTCTTAGTTCTTTCTTTCATTACATGTGATTCACTGATTTAGTTACAAATTGGTTTGCTATTTGTTCTTCCTTTACATGTGATTCACTGATTTACTTTTTTCTTTCATGAATGGAGTAATTGCAGTGTGATTTGTTACAGATTATTTGCTATATGTGATTATAGTGATGAAAGATTCACTTTAATAATATTTGGTTAGTCACTTTATTGTTACAGATTATTTGTTACTTTTTTCTTTCATGAATGGAGTAATAATATTTGATTATAGTGATGAAAGATTCACTTTAATAATATTATAGTGATGAAAGATTCACTTATCTTTGTTTATAGGAGTATAGGACATGGATCGCTTTGTATTAAGAAGACCACGTGATCCTTCACCAACAACTAGTAATAATTCAGCAAGAATTGAATTGGATGATCTTCCATGGGATCCTTCAGATCGGAGACCAATTTCATCTTATCATCCTAATCAAAAAGATGAAATTAGAAGAGCATATTTGCTAAGAGGACCATGTCAACCTACCGGGCACACATTTCCACAATGAGATATTAGTGGTGAATTAAGAAAGTTTCGTTCCGAGTGGTTTAAGACATATGCAAATTGGTTGGAGTATAGTGTAAAGACGGATAGAGCGTATTGCTTGTTTTGTTATTTGTTTCCAGAAAGTGGTCAACAAGATGCGTTCGTGACCGAGGGTTTTAATACTTGGAACAAAATAAAGAGACTTTCTACACATGTTGGTGGTGTTAAAAGCCGGCACAACAATGCACGTAAAAAAGGTGAGAACTTACTTAAGCAAGAACAATCCATACATGTTGTTTTTGAGAAACAAACCGATAAACAAAAAAGGGAGTATAGACTCCGTTTAAGTACATCGGTTAGACTTGCAAAAGGATTGTTGAATGGTGGGTTACCTTTTCGTGGTGATGATGAATCTGAAAGTTCACTTTATAGAGGAAATTTCATAGAGTTCTTAAAATTGTTGGGAGAAATAAATGAAGATATTGGTAAGGTTATATTAAGTAATGCTCCGGGGAATTGCCAAATGACCGCTCCATCCATCCAAAAAGATATTTGCAATTGTTTTGCACAAGAAGTGTTAAAAAAGATATTTGATGAACTTGGTGATGATGTCTTTTCCATATTGGTTGATGAATCGAGGGATATCTCTAAAAAAGAACAAATGGCCGTGGTTTTAAGATACGTTGATAAATTGGGATTTGTGAAGGAACGATTCATTGGCCTTGTCCATGTCAAGGAAACAACCGCTTTGTCTCTTAAATTTGCAATTGATGAGTTATTTGCTCGTAACAGTTTGAGTATGGGAAAGGTTAGAGGCCAAGGATATGATGGTGCAAGCAACATGTCTGGTGAGTTTAATGGATTGAAAGCATTGATTCTGAAAGAAAATTCGTCAGCATATTTTATTCATTGTTTTGCTCATCAACTTCAACTTGTAGTTGTGGCTCTTGCAACAAAACATCATGACATTTATAAGTTTTTTGTTGAAGTGTCAGATTTAACGAATGTTGTTAGTGCATCTTGCAAACGAGCAGATTTGATTAGAGAAAGTCAAAGAGAGAGATTAGGTTTGAATCCGGAAATTGAAACCGGAAGTGGAAAGAATCAAGAATTGTCACTTGCAAGAGCCGGAGATACACGTTGGAGCTCTCACGAAAAAACACTTTTGCGTTTGCTTGCTTTATATCCTACTGTTATCGATGTGCTTGAATACATCGAAACTTCGGCAGAGATAGGTGCTCACAGTAGTCAAGCAAATGGCCTTCAAATATACATGAAATCTTTAAATTTTGTATTTTATTTACATTTGATGAACTACATCTTGGGAGTTACTAACACATTGTGTCAAGCTCTTCAGAGAAAGGATCAAGACATCATGAATGCAGTTGAGCTGGTTAGATCAACCAAAAAAGAACTAGAAAAGTATCGACTTGATGGTTTTGACTCACTTTTGAAAGATGTTACATCATTTTGTGACAAATATGAAATTGAAGTAGTTAACATGGAAGACGAGTATGTTGACCCGAAATATCGAAGAAGGAAGACAAACATCACCAATCGTCACCATTTTGTGGTTAATAATTTCAACACGGTTCTTGATATGCAAATTCAAGAGCTTGGAAATCGTTTTAACGAGGTAACCACCGATTTGCTTACATTTATGAGTTCTTTGAGCCCGTGTCGTAATTTTAGCGCCTTTCATAAGCTAAATTTGCTAAAGTTGGCCGAGATGTATCCGTATGATTTTACTTTTGATGAAAAAAACAAGCTCATGTTTGAACTCGGCCACTACATTGCTAATGTGAAAGAAGATTCGAGGTTTAACAACCTTAAAGGGGTAAGTGATCTTGCCAAAATGATGGTGGAAACAAGAAAAGACGTTGACTATCCGTTGGTCTATCGTTTAATAAAGTTGTCACTAGTTCTACCGGTTGCGACGGCTAGTGTTGAAAGAAGCTTTTCTTCAATGAAGCATGTGAAGACGGAATTACGTAATAGGATGGGTGACGGATACATGAACGATTCTTGCATTTGCTACATAGAAAGGGAGTTTTTGCTACAAGTTTCGGTCGAAGATGTAATGCAACGCTTTCAAAAAATGAAAACTCGTAGAGAACAACTATAAGGTTAGTTTTTTTTAACTCCTTAAGATTATTATTGTTTTAGATTTCTTGTGTTTTATTTTCGAATGATTATGTTTTTTAGTTATATCGTTTTTTATCATATGACGGATATTAGTCATATTACCCGACCCAAACCGTCGAACCGACCCGAATCGTCATCCGCCCAAATTTTTTTATACACGTTCTTCTAATTTAGAGCATCTTAAAATAGCGAACCCTGTAAAAAAAATTCCTGGATCCGTCACTGGATATAGATATAGAATTTTTCAAGTACTAGTATTCTTTTTAAGGGTACTAAAAAAAGTGTTATGATTGAGCTTAGTTTTTCAAATTTTGTAATAATTCTATATGATGTATGTATGTAACTTTCATTTTGTGCATCTATAATTTTGCAAAAATCTTGTATATTTATTATAACTTTTTTTTTTAAGAAAATAAAATAAAATAAATGATAGCATTTTTGAGTTTAGGAAGTTGGTGTTTAGTGTTGGAAATAAGTAATAAAATATGCCCGGGATGGTAGCCTAGTGGTCCGGAAGAAACAGTATAAATGTGGATGTCATGGGTGCAACTTCTGTTTCTATGTCCCTTTTAACTACAGTGTTACGATAGGCGGTTGAGTCACCTGGTTTCACCCGCTAGGCGGAGGTTCAAATCTTGCCAAGTGCAAATTTGGCCTTCATTAGTCCCAGTTGTTAGGCTCCCTAATGGGGTTTTTCGCCTCCTCAGTTAGGAGGGAGTGAGGCCCGGTTAAGATAACCGACTTCCCTCGCTAGGTGGGCCCTCACCTTTGGATGGTCGGGGCGTGTTCTATTTGAAAGTCGCCATTCCAAAAAAAAAACTACAGTGTTACGCGATCTTTGCTTTCCCGTGTTGGTGGGGGCTTTAGAGTTTTAGTATATGATGAAAGTTTAGCTAACATATAATGTCTTCTTTTTCATGTGATACACTGATACTACAAGGAGTAGCGGCATATTCCCTAATCGTGAAATGCTACCACAATTTAGTTGAGATCTCGAGTTCGTTGCAAATTGCTTTTGAAACTTTCTGATCAATCGACATTAGTCTCATGAATTCGATTGCTTCACTGTTATCCGTCTCATGCCTTCCATCGCTTCACTCTAAGCCTACACCTTATATATGCTTATCACATAATTATTTCATTAATCATCGGTTTTCATTGATTTCAATCCAATCCATCTCCGCTTCTTCACTTAAATCAACTGTTTGTGCTGTAACTCCAAGTGAAGGAACATTGTCTGTTATCGATTTTGAAAGTTTTGTGGAGAAAGATTGGTCGTTTCTTGATGCAGGTGATTTAAATTCTAATGAAGTTGCTGACCGAATAATCTCTGCTGGGAAAATTGGAAAAGATTCAAAGATTCTGATTTCGACGGGATCAGAAGGATTTGTTGATCGTGTGGTTGAAACGAGTCCTTGTAAACAGTTGCTTGTTGTTCATGACTCTTTATTTGTATTAGCTGGCATCAAAGAGAAGTATGACAAGGTAAAATGTTGGCAAGGAGAACTGATTTACGTGCCTGAAAAATGGGCGCCTTTTGATGTTGTGTTTCTTTACTTCCTTCCGGGTCTGCCATTTGAGCTTAGTCAAGTCTTTGAAGCACTAGCGAAAGTTTGCCTTCCAGGTATATTGTATATGACAAAATTTCAGTTTCTATGTATGATGTATCAATCATATTCATTGCTGCTAGAATCTAATTTAGCACCTTTTTTTTTGTGTATTTTAGTAGTGCTCGTTCTAAAAGCATATTTAGGCAGGAAAGGGATCAGATAAGAGTGGTCTGTATAATGTTGATAGTTTGAAATGTGCTAGCTTTGACCTTAAAAATCAAACTCTATTTTACTCAGATCTTAGTGATAGGATCAAGAAACACACACAATACAAAAATTGAACTAAAAATGGAGATGAGTCGAAACACCATGTTATATTCATGTTGTTTCAAGGACTTTATTGTTCTTGTGTGAATTATAATAGTCATGCGTAGAGAAGATAGGGTTTTATTACAAAAAGAAAAAAAAAAGGTCACAAAATGGTTGATTTGATGTGGCGATTTTGATCCATTTACTTATGAATGGGTCGAGTTGGGTTATCTTTTATCTCTAACTGGTCAAATGGTCCAAAACAATTAGCTTAAAAGAAAAAAGTTGAATGGGTCAGGTTGTAAATTTTTCCAAGTTAAATTCTCATTAAAATAATATGATTTTAGTGATAACATTTGACCTGTTAATTAGTTACTGTACTAGGATATAAATATTTTGGACAAAAGGTGTCCTGATTCAATGTAACCTGACACAAATTTACCTGTTTTGCTCTTTTGTTATCAATGAAATAATGGAGGTACAGTCCTCTTTCCCTAAAATTTAAAAAAAAAAAAAAATGTTATTTTTACCTGTTTTGCATTGTTATCTAGGGAGCACACTCTTTTCTGAAATGCAACTTTATAAGCATCAAAGTGGTACACTACTACACTGATTTGAGCTTTACCAATCTCGCATTACATGTAGGTGCAAGAATCGTGATAAGCCATCCGAAAGGAAGAGAAGGGCTCGAGCAGCAAAAATCTGAGTACCCTGATGTTGTAGTCTCTGCCTTACCTGATAAATCGGCACTGGAGAGTGCTGCATCTCATCATTCATTTACAATGGCTGATTTCGTTGATGAACCAGGTTTTTACCTTGCCGTATTAGCATACACAAAGTAGTTGATCCACCCTGAGATTCTGGTATAGTTCTGGTCTATGTAAAGGCTTTGCCATCTGAGTCGAACTTCAACAGCAGTACAGGTTTTTGACTTTTTGAAGTCTGACCAAAATTTTGGAATATGAAAAGTGACCATGGAAATTTGCTTCCAATACTATGACAACTATGCTGGATTAAAACTTGCTTGAATAGGGAAAAGCTGCTTCTTTTTTTAATTTTGTTTTGTTTTGTTTTGTTTTTACACCAACAATCTTAATGATTCCTCGGCCGTCCTTTTAATATCTGATTTACCTCACCGCTGATCAAAAGGTAAGCTTTTAACAATATCCGGTCTGAATGAGTGACCCATAACAATGGCATAAAATAAAGAGAATTTGTGATACAAAATCCAGGTTAAGTTTCAAAGTACTTGTTACAATTAACAATAAAGAGTAAGAAATTTTTATCAAGAACATTTCCTTTTTGAGCTTAGATTACTACATACGGAACGTGTGATTTTACAATGTCATTACGGCTCTGCAAGTGTAATCATCTTATCATCACCATGTTATATTTGTTAAGGTGGTGTCTGATTACTTGGCTTACTAGGTTGTAAGAATGTCACCTGATTTTTTAACAGTTTTTTTTAAAACACTCCAACCTCCCCAACAAGTCATGTCATGCATTGGAGATGCTCATAGTTGTATAATAAACGTAGCTTGAATCAACATATCAAATACCCTCATCGGTATCTTCTTATATCCATTTGAGTTCATTCTGATAGATGCTTTTCTTGAAGCAATCGCTCGATATAAGTTGAACTGGTAATTTCAACTTTTGAGGGCCTTTTTGTTAAACTCAACTTGATATTTTAACTAGACCATCTGATTCGCAATACCCAGGTTTTTAATCTAAGCCAATCAATCATGTTATCGAAAAAGCAAGCAAAAAGATTTCAGTTTTTTATTCGAAAGGGGGCAAATTGTACACCATGTCACTTTATAATGTGGTTCGCCCTCCATTCCATCTCTTCAGACTTGGCCAACATTTCTTCGGTCACCATTGAAAGTCAACGTCAATAGAGCCATTTTACAATTGTTGTATCTATCTATCTATCTATCTTATATTCATCTTGATTTAGCTAGGAATTCTCTTTATTTTTAGAGTTTATCTTGTTAGATGAGTTTGATTCTTAAATTTTCATCGTTTTTGGGCAGCATTTGAGGGTTTATCGAATTCCCCTTCTTGTTGTGGGTGTGGTTTTTTCCATTTAATCGTCATAGGTTGAGCTCTAAAATCCAATCAAAAAGACAGGCCATGTAATGCCTCGAGTGATTTCATCCATCAGGATCAGAACTAATGCACAACGGAATAGTTAAAAAGAAACAAACAACGGAGATGAGTAACGGATGATTTGTCTCTCATTTGCTACAGGAAAAATAAATACCTCAATACATAACTCATCACTCTCTACACCAAAAAGAAGAGCTAAAAACAATCAAAACTTATAACATGAAAAACAAGAAACATGCTGAATTTGTTTCACAAGATTATTGCATATCCCAAATAAAAACTGTGTGTACCTCAAGGATTCAAAATCTTAAAATTTCTCACCAAAACTGTATATTTAGAAGAAGGAAAATTGTATTCCGTTGCTTGCTGCAAATAAGTTATACTCTTCACCTGCATTCGCATCTTTCCCACAAGTGTCGCCTGATTTCTTTGAGCAAACATTCACATCAATCCCGTTTTTCAAAGCAGGTGCAACCTCATCTGGCTTAAACCCATTTGAAACATCAACGGGTCCACCAAAATGGAAAAGAGAAAACCCCGTATTACCCTTTTGAGGTTTGTCAGAATTCCCATTTTGACCGCCTGTGCCTGTTGAGCACCCCTTCTCCAACTTTTCAGGATTTTCATTCTGAGCGCCTTTGACAGGCACAACCTTGGTGTGCTCCTTAATGCCATTGATCGGTGGAACCGGTTGGTATATTGGGAGCTGGCTATGGTTTAGCAGTGGTGGAGCCAACGGTTGGAGACCAGGAACACCATACCGAAGGTAACGAGAATTTCCATTAAAACCATAACTGAACGGGCTAGGAAACAAATAGTGGTTTGGATGTGGTAACGGCACGAGCCCATTGGCTGGGGCGGTGGTCCATGGACCCTGATGGTAATAACCCATGGAAGGAGCTTGAAACACTGGAAAGTGCAGGCTTTGAGCTTGCATTGGCGGTGGAATTACATTACCATGATGATGAGATACCGTAACATCATTCTTTTTCACAGATTCACAACTTTCAATTGTTTTCGACAGTAATTCTCCCGAAATCTCTTTTCTGAGAAAGTCACCTTCCTTCACGATACCACACTCCGGAAAGTCATTCTCGAGGCAGAGTGACGTTTCTTTGATCACATCAGAATGATGGCTGGCATATTCCGAATCTGATGTGGATGAAGACTCGGGATTCTGTGGGTTTGAAGAAAATGAAGTACTTCCGTCTCCTTCACTAAGAGATGACGAGCAGCTATCTGAATTGGAGTTGCTGCTGCTAGTAATAGAAAGATCAGTCGTCCCACTTTCAGGTTCAGGTTCGGCTTCTACATGAACATTACTTTTCAAATCCTTCATACCATTACTCTCATGATTGATAGGAGTCAAATTAGTCACGTTGGTCTCTTCTGATGAATTAATAAGATTGACGAGTTTGGTGACATCAGCAGATCGATCAGTAAGATCATCAGTATCTATATTGCTTCTGGGTTCCCATACTTTCTTTGTATACGGTGAATCCCGACCTGACCCGTTGTTTCCAGTCATACCTTTGGTCCTAGGTCTTTCCCAAACACTTTCAGTTTGATTATTGTACTTGTTTCCGCGAATATATTGTTTCGAGATATCTGTATCAGGTTCCAGTTTATTTCCTGCTTTGGGTCGGTAATCATTATGGTAGCAATTGCATGCAGGAGGGTCGTACCTGCCACTCGTTCTATTATGAGAACAACGTTGTCTTTCGTTGTACCGTGATCCAATTGACCGCCTTACAGGCTTATTTACGCCATTGAAGTTGCCAATTCTTGAAGAAGTTTCAAAACCGTCATTGTGAAACCTTGGCCCGGGTTTGTTGGCTATTGGCCCATTTTCAAACCGCCGTCTTTCTGGCCACTTTGAGGGTTGATCAAGTTGATAGTCTTTCCATGATTTCAGTCTCCTACGTGGGTGTTTCAATTGATCATTTGCAAACCACTGATTTCCGTCTTCTTTATAACTGAATTCGACATTGAAATCTTCATCATATTCCAATATTTGATCCTCTTGGGCATAATCTTCTGGTGGAGGCATAGATGACAGATTATCTTCTTGTTCTCCACAATACGTGTTGTTGACATTTGGCTCATTGATAATATTCGTCAACTCCTCATTGGTATCAAGAATAGTAGGAATTTGAGAAGGTTCAGCACATTTTTTCTCCTTTTCTTTTTCTTTACTCCTGAGCCTCTCTTTCCTACGAAGCTTTTTTTCCTTTTCTTTTGCCCTTCTTCGCTCCTTCCGTTCTTCTTCATCGCGCTTCTCCTTCTCTTCTTCCTCAAGGAGCTTAAACTGAGGAGGAATTGAGTTGAGAAAACAGCTACAACAATATTCCAACCCATTTCCCTAAAGAAGAGTCGGCTTTGCATTTTATCTCTAATAGATCTTCTAATAGGTCAAACAGGTACAAATGTGAACTTAGCTAAATAATGAACGGGTTCATACGGGTTGAAAGTCAAGTGTTTCCAAACGTTTAAAACCTCCTGGATAGTTTTATTAATTAAAAAAAAACAGACGCATTGAGTAATAATACATATGCCTTATCAAAGTACTTCGATGATTACTAGATTACTCTTCATTTTCTTCCTCCTTATCTTCACCTTAGATTTTGTCATGCATCGCAATCTCATGGTTAGGCATAATTTTAGACATATTTACTAGGCACATGTATCTTTTTTCCATTATTTCAACAACGTAGTTTGTGAAATCTTAATTGACACGTTAAACTTCAACTCCTGAAGGTGACCTTGCATTTCTAGAAAATTAAATAAAAAATTCCTTATTCATTATATTAAAAAAATAAAGACAAACATTTATTGGCGAGTCAGCCTGATCTGACCTGACCTGGTTGGACCCCACAATCATAAGTTATTATCCATTTTGACAAAAACTATTTTGGACCAATGACCCAACCTGCCAGCCCTGCCCAATTTGCCACCTCTAAACAATACCATATACAAATGAACCAATAACAAATCATCTCACCTGTTTTTCCAAGGTAATAATGTCCTTGCACGCAACCATCACACGTTCTTCCAACAATTTTAATGCAAGAGATACGAACATGCTATGTGCATTTTGTCGAGCAGTCCCTTCTCTGAATGCCTTTTCAACCTATGAAAATTAATAAGGTAAATTAAATTATATGATTGAAATCCTTCTCTAACATTAGTCGGTATAGAAAACTCGTGTAACTTAAAAACTAATGTATTGGAAATACAACTATTAAAATATCCTTCAATATGATGAACTAATCTAGCGTACTAATTTTAGTGTATGCGTAATTTATTAGATGCATATTGCCAAATTATCTATCATCAGTATTGTAAAAACTAAAAACAAGGGAGATATGTTGCCGTATTCATCTGACAAAGTTGGATTAATGCCGTACTGGTCTGAAAAAGTTAACTCAAGTTTTATGTGTGATTGTTGGTTTTCTTGCAACTAAAAGCCAAGTAGAATAGTTTAATAAGGAAATCACTCCACACTGAACCAAATACCTCTGGAAATTTGCAGAGACGGATCTATTACTTTGTATAGTATAATGAGGCATAAGTATCCAAGCAGATCTCAAATATGAGTATTGTCACGTAGATTTATCAAAGCTAAGAGAGGCTAACTTGACTTGGGTAGAAGAGGAAATTAGAAATCCGTATCAAGAGAATATATCTCTTTTAATGTAGTTGAATATTACCTGCTCCTTAAAAATAACTGTTGCAGCATCTAAAAGAAATTCTCGAGCAAGTTCTGGACTCTTCGCATGTTTTTGAGGACGGGAGCATTCTCCATCTATCTCATTTCCATCCTTGTCCACGGAATCATCATCCTGAAATCAGTTTACATCATTAACAATCATGCCATTAAAGAATGATTACAGCTATTTGTAAAAATGATCAAAAAAAGGGTGGGCTGAGTGACATATCAAAATGGATAAGTTTTTGGTACGGGCTGCGTCAATTGGGTTAACCAGACACACCTTTGGTAAAAAAGAAAATTAAAATTACTGTTTCAAATAGGATTACAGAAATTATATTAACCAATGATCTAACTCCATTAATAAAATGACTTGGGAGGTTTTATAAATAAATGACACTCTTTAGGCAACTTTTAACCCATTCGATCTGTTTCCTAAAGAGCTAATTGTATGACTCGTTAAATATATAAACTCGGCCTGAATCGACCCATTCATAACAAAATGGGTTGACACAGCCACCTCTAGTTATTTGCAGAGATATATATTATGTCGGAGAAAAAGAGAGAAAATGGTTCAGAAGCATCTACAAGTTAATCACCTCTTCTTCCTCAGCCTCTTCTGCATGCTCAAAGAACCTCCTAATGCTTTCTCCTCTTGTGATTGTAACATAACCATCACCGACTACAAGCCTAGCATGAACACAATGTTGACCCTTCAAAGCATGGGCTTTAACTGAAACTTCGTTGCAGCGTCCATCGGTTCTCCATGCCCTTAGAGTGATATAGCATGAATTCAAACCAGTGAGATCTAGACCACTCACTTGGGCCTTTGCACTTGAGCCAACATTTTCAAACTCTAATATATCAGATTTGCCTTCTCCAGTCCCAACAGCCCATTCATAATACTCGTATAATCCTGTAGAGTCGGCATAGTTTTGATGCCAGTCAGCCTGAATTGTATCAAGAGTTACCTACAAGTATAATATTGCCCTCACTGAGTCACAGTTTTATCCATGATGTACATTGCAACAGATAACTGAAAATTTCATAATTCACCACAAAAAAAAAACTGCAAGAGCCATAACTGAAACTTGAATGGTCAGGTCGAATGGGTTGGGTAATTGATCAAGACAGATAATTTTTTTATTGTAGAAGGTTAAGATGACCCGCAACACCTTATGTAATAAAATATGTAACTTTGATAAATAACTAGATGGATGCCCGCGCAATGCGGCGGCGAAGGTGGTGGCGGTGGTGTGGTGGTGGTGGCGAGTAGTGTAGGTTATTGATGTAAAAAGTGAGTAATGTAGGTATTTTAGTAGTTGAGGGATACATATTGTAAAATATTTCATTAAGGGTATTTTTGGTACATCAATAAGGGGATGTAAATAGACAATAGAAGGACAGGGGTAAAATAGGCACTTCAAATCATCATTTGATAAGGAAGAAGGGGGGGGGGGGGCTTTTTTATATAGGAGTAAATATGAGTGTTTCTAATGCAATTACAAAGTTTTATGAAATTTTGAATTAAATGGCTAAGAGGGTTTTATGCATTAAAAATACACTTACAGAAAATAGTAGATCCGTTCTATTTCTTTATTATCAATAAGGGTTTAATTGCTGACAATAGCAAACATTGTTTTACAAATTTTATTAATTTACTATGGGCTGATTGTATTTTGTTAACAATGTTAAAAACCAGTTCCATATCATCCTTAGAATATGTGTCTAACAATGGTACAAAAATCGAAGTACATAGCATATATTGGTAAGAAAATGGAAGTATGCTGCTACCACAAATGAGAGCACAAAGCTAACAATCGTAAATAAAATGAAATTTTGTTGGTACTTCTATCTTATTTTGGTAGTACATTGCTATTATCAGTAAAATCTTCACTAACAAGTACCTAGAAACTAAATAAACGATTAGAAAATAATCAGGAACGAATCCATCTGACTCGTTTCCAATTTCAGATAAAAAAATTTAATTATACACGAATTGACCCATTCATAAGTAAATGGGTCAAATATGTAACCTATAATGTTGATACTTAATAGCAGAGATAGCATAAGAAACATGCACTTCTGATTGTGACACACCTCATATTGAAAGCTTGTATCAGCTGCACAAAACCAGCTCGTGCAACGAGCTTCTCTCCTCATGCGCTTAAGTTCTTTTAGCTCTTTAAACTCACGGATAACATTCTTTCTGCAATCTCTGCAAAACCTCTTGCTGTCAAACCTGTGAAAGGAGTCAAAGTTATGGTAGAAGCACTATAATCTCCTTAAAATGATCAGCAAAAAACTTAAACAAACTACTGGAGCATTTTAAACTTTTCCCTTCCCACTATGTTCCCTGGAAAGTCTCAAGTAGTAAATGACTAAAGGAATACGCAAGTATGCATACTCCTACCTTGTGCATTGAGTGAAACCACCATGGATTGGTACTAAAAATAACTCGGTATCAAGATCAACCTAATGTAAGATAATTCAGTCTAGAATATTCCATCCAACAAGACTTGTTTACCTATATCTCCCATATCTGATAGCACGAGTTAATCTAAAATTTTGTTACTTAATTATCCGGTTGTTTCATTAAAGTTGGTGTGAATATAAAGACTCAACTAACAGAACATCACCAGCAGCCTGTTGAATATGAGTGGCCCTAAAAACAAGTGAAGATGACTACCAGCTTTTTCCTTCAAGTAGAAAGAAAAGTAAGGGATTCTTATATCTTCCTTCGATAATGTAGCACATTGCATAGGAATTCTACCTAGATGCTGTGTGGTCCACTTTTAACCTTTACTTCCTGATCCTACTAGTGATTCCCTTGATCTACAACAGAGACCCAAGCCCTTATACAGATGCATCAAAATAGTATTCAAGTTATGATGATATGATGCTACAATTCACGATAGGGATGCCTCATCAAATCACACACAAAGTCTGCAACTAAGACCTACCTGTACATTAGCCGTTCCATAAAATCTTCTTCCTTCATCCTTAAAAGAGAATATCGTGTCTCTTCTCCTAGTGCAGACCAAAAGTCGACCAAAGTGTCAACAGAAAGTCTAGCAGTATGCAAAGCGCATGTTTCCCGAGTTCCATGACCTCTTCCATACCCCACCATCCCTTGGCTAATCCATCCACGGCCCCCACCTCCACATGCATCAGGATAAAGTAACTCACGTTCCCGCTCCCTTGCTCTAGCACTATCGAAGACCTGATTTGAGAGTAATGTGAGATCACGAAATAACCATTTTAGAATAAACAAAACTACGTAAAAGAATCATTAATACGACAATTACATTTTGGAGCCCCTTCAAATACTTTGAATAAATATAGCAATCCAAGAGGGTGAGTGTTCCATCCCTAGTAGTCGTTAGACCTCCCCAAGGATGAACAGATGGATCTTGAACATCATCATTGCACTCAACTGTCAAGCACGCATCCTCGACGGTTTGGGTTTTTGAGGTTCCAAACCTATTGCCAGAACCGAGACCGACCGTTCCCTCTTGCTGCAATGACTTCCCATACATAATAATCTGCATAAAACCTTCCAGAAGTAACCCGTTGCATCTGGAGCAATACATATTCTTACGCGCTTGTTCAAAAAGCGTTTGCTTATCAATCCTCAAGAGTTTCTGCCTAGCTTGCAGCGGTAACTCACTCCAGAACTACAATAAATACCAAAAAATAAAATAAAAAAATTACTAACAAATAAACTTAATTCGTCACACAAAACAGATCCCGCTCCTATATGACTCGTTCAAATCAGCAATAAGAACTCAATTCTTTCGATTCTACTCCAGAGAGTCCAATTCACCGTTGAACTCCTATAATTTTAGTGTAATACTAGTATCAACTTTGACATAAATTTCTATCTGAACCGGCTCGTTTTATACATAAAACCATACTAATTTTAGTAACGGCCGCTCTGTACATTTTATGTCCCCGCCTCAGTTACCTAACGTACCACACGAAACAAAACCACTTTCTACTAGTAGTACACTACAAGGACCTAACCAACAATCATGTGTAACAGATATTTTGCACAAAAACACCTCCCTCAGTCCCTCCGTCTCTCCTCAGCCTAAATCCAACGACACCTAACTGAACCTACACATTCCATACCTCAACTCCGAGACACGAAAAAACAAACCTGACTCAAATGTACTATTACCAAACCAGCACACTAGTACAGAATCTATATACACACACACACACACACACACACACACATATATATATATATATAAATTAAGATGTAAAAACAAATGCTGAATACACAATCACCACTACAACACACACACACATATAGAATATATAATAAAAAAACAAATGTAATGTAAACAAAAAGTACCTTCTGGAGGTAATTGTAACTAATAATATCATCTCGATGCTTAGACCAAAACACAGTTGACGAAACTGATCCATACGACGTCGTTGCATCATGCGCTAATTCCGGCATCTTTTTTTTTTCTTCTCAATTTCTCATCAATTTATCCATTTACAAATAATTAAATATACAATGATTTTATAACCGAACTTTTCACTGTATCAATAATCTGATCCAAAAACTAAACAAAATTAGATCATAATTATATTGAATTGATTATAATAATTGTATATATATATATATATATACATGTGTGTGTGTATATATGTATGTATGAATATACCTGATTGAATTGATAAAATTGAAGAAAAGGATCTCTGAGAATTAAGAGAGCGATGGAGACGAAGGAGAAGAAGAAGAACGTGAGAGGGTTTTCGATGAGATTTGGTTGTGTTGTAAAAATTTATATGTATGTATCTATAGCACTATATATATAATCTCACACGGTTAAAACATGGATGGGTGGACATGTATTTACTTTTCTTAGCTTATTTTTTTCCTTTCCTTTTATAAAGTTTAGAATAAAGTGCAATTTTGGTCCTTGAGTTATTACCACTTTTGCAACTATAGTCCATTTTACTTATTTTTTTGCTGGTGGTCCTTGAGTTTGAAAAAGCGAAAGCAGAGAGGATCTGGTAATAGCGGCAATGATCCAGGAGTCGGATCCGGATCCGGTTCGGATCCAGTTTAAATCCTGAACACCTAATTTAGAAACCGGATCCGTCTGAAGGAAAATAATAGGTGAAACTGAAATCGATTTTGTGGC
>JAOXNX010000035.1:19707049-19719757 GCA_028566075.1 Solidago caesia
GTCAGTTTCTGATTGGTGCAAGTAAAAATATTACATGATTTGATCAAAATAACAAGTTACTTACATACAATGCACACAATCTTAGTTAATTCCTACTATGAACATTCGGTCATAGTTCTTTACATCCCCAGAAACTAATCCCTAGGAAAAATGCTAACTACAATTCTATGGCTATCGTTATCGTGCATAAAATGAAAAGATTTACATGCTACCTTCTATTACCAAAATAGAAACGACATATACTGATATACATCATACCGTCCTCATTAGAGAATGACACTACATGTATATATACATAACAAAAGAAAAGATGCAATAATGAGTTGATTTAGCCGAACTAAAAAGATTCATGTACACCAGCAAAAGTTGTGGACGAAAATAATCTCTCTGTTCTGCTAAAACCTTTTATACCCACAATTAAATAGTATAACTTCTTAATGAAGATACGCTGGCTGACAAGATCCTGAAGAGCAAGTGAGTAATGTCCGTCACGACTCATGCGCACCAATAAAAATTAGATGGTTGCCAAAAATAATAAGATGACCGACGCTAGCCGTTCCTCTCGGTTTTGCCATTAAGACCCCTCCCAACGAGAGTGTTACGGGAGGACACGATTGGCACCCCCTTGTCACGGAAGCTCATCACCAAGGAGAAGCGGTGAGGACGAAGTGAAGTGGGGACGATGTGGGGCACTTTTGAGGTGTGTGTTTTTGATTTTTTTTATTTATTTATTTAATTAAATGGGCACAATAAAATAATGAGAAAGAAATGTTATTGACAGGAGTATGTCATGAGGTAGGAAATAAGAAAGAGGTGATGTAATGTGACGACGAAGAAGTCATTGTTGGGAGAGGCCTACAACTTCTTCAAAACTAAGATATCTTCTTAACCCTCTACTTTATCAAAAGCTTAAAACCATCGGAACTGTAGCATCAAGATTTATGGTAGTCAAGAGTGTTCCGAATTGAACGTTTTCATCTTTTACTTCTTAAATATTTAATGAGTTTTTCATTTTGAAAGCATGTAAACCACCAAATTCGTTGTATTGTCTGATTTTATATATATTACTAGAAATGTACTCAAACGATGCGCGGTCGTGGATGATTTTTAAAAAAGTTAAAATTATATTGTAAATGAAATTCATAAACTTCATTCAGTACATGCATCAAAAGGTGATGGTGGCCGGCAGCCGGCAGCCGACCGACCGCCAGTTTTTGATTGCATAACACACAGGTATATAAAATATGTTTGTTATTATTGCTACATTATTTAAAAAAGATTATATAAAATAACATAAAAATAATATATCTTTACTACCTTATAAAAATTATAGCCCCTTTATTTTTGAAAATGTTGAAATTTTCTACATGCGATATGACACAAATACCCCTATTCTTTTTTCTAAATTACCCCCTCCTTTATTCATTCATTAATTTAAACATTTCCACTTAATATACCTAAAATACCCTTAATGAAATAATTTACAACATCTATCCCTCAACTTTTAAAATAACTACACCACCCCATTTTACATCAATTAAATTTACATCAATATCTTACGCTACTCGCCGTCACCACCCGTCGCCGGCGTCACCACCACACCGCCATTGCCGCCACCGCCGCATTGCGCGGGTACCATGCTAGTATGTTAGTTATGATTACAAGACAAATAAGATTACAACAATAACTAAAATCTTTGAACTAAAACAATTTAGGAGGATGTATTCCTTAAAAATAGGCTTCAGTCAACTTTCAACCTATTTGACCCATCCCCCATTTAGCTAACTTTCCTGAATTAGCCACATTCCTTCTTTTCAGAATTCCAGTCCTGCGGGCCTGCCCGAAGACACCACCCAAATCGACACATTTATATGGGTACAAGTTGCACCTCTAGTATAAGTAACTTCTGAAATGGTACCAGTTCAACCTGAAGAATAAAATTTGATACAATGACCAGAATATAGGAGACTAACCCGCAGTTTTAACCAGTTAAGCAATCCAGGCTTCTTGATCTTTTTCTCCCCCTTCAGCACATCATTGTTTGGTTCCGTACTTCCGTCAGCAGAAACAAACAACTCAGTGTTTTCATCATCCAAACTTAAGTCACGCCTTCTGTGTGGGAGATACGCAAGCTGCCCATTTAAAGAGATAATTTATGTCACATTTATATGATTTGAATGTATCTTGCAACAAATATACAGAATATCATAATCATATGAACAATATTTGAATCTGTATGCTAGCACTTCACAACTCAGAATGATTAACTGTAAATTCCGTGTAGATGATAATGAGTAGAGACGGCAATTTCGATACATTTTCTAACGGATAATGCTTGGTCGGTGTCTCATTTTAATGCATAAAACCTCATAACACACAAAAATAGATTATGATTTTATTATTGATTTTTTTTGTAATCAGATGTGACACAATAATTGTGTTGATGCAACCCAATCCAGACCGTTCTGACACATTACCCAACACTTACTTGCCACCTTTAAAAAAATAAACAAAAAGAAGACCACAGTATATTCAATCTAACCTCTTCTTCCCCAAAAGAATATCCTCTCCTTAAACCAGGGCGATGAGAAAATCTAGATGCGTGTGGTGATTTATTGGATACTAGAATTAACTTTGTCAGACTCTGTATTCGGCTTAACAAAACTTCTTTAGCTTCATCTTCTTGCTCCAGTCTTGACTGGGCTTGACCATCTTCAAACTTTAGACATTACACAAATACAGAAGCACCAGATGAATAAAGAGAACCTCTATATCTTAAATTAAAGGGCCATAATGGCAACCAATGATAGTACCTTCTGTTGAGGAATTGTTATAATGCCCCCCGTTAATTGATCCAGTTCCTCTTTCAGAGATCGAATTTCATTTTGATACTTTTTGATTAGGGATTTCTCGTCTACAATCTGTGCAAATTTAGAAGGTTATGTCCAACAACTGTCAACGATGACTATTTTTAAGTTCAGAGAAACTAAATGCCCGTGCCTTGTTTTGAGCAGCCTGAATTTCAATGTGCTTTGCACGGCGGGCAAATTTTAGCGTGTTATGTGTTTCTTCTGAATTGCTTGATGAGGGAGTAACGGTACAAATGAGCTGAAAGAGAAGGAAACAAATAGGCGTCCATGAGCCAATAATATTATAGTTCCATAGGACCAACCTTTGCTTTTCATTAACTATGGGACATTTTTTCTAATGAGCTGAACATTAGTTTTATGACTTACTGATACTCTTCCATGACCACTTAATGAAGATTGAAGAAGCCTGGTCAATTTTGAGTCCCCGTATGGTATGTGAGAAGCTTTCCCATCTGTTAATTTTGAAATGACCTGTGATAGTTCCGAGTTAGCCAAACAGAGATCTATAAAGTAGAGTTCAAACAATTTACGAAGAGCAGAAACAAAATAACCTTATGATTGGTAAGACCCATTCTATTTAAACGAGATAACATTAGTTAGAGAGTGTTGCTGCTTTTCTTAATCTTTATCTGGAATTGTGCAATTTGGCAAGGAGCTATGATAACAGGAACTTTCAGTTGAAGCCTCATTTGAATGCTGAAGCTAGTGAATGGTACATATGGGAAATGGGGCGGGTTTTGTAATAGGTTAAAACTCATAACTTTTAATACAGCCATACAGGTGTGAATGTTCAGTCAGGTTGATCTACAAACACTTTCTGGACCTTTCTAAATTACAAACAATTGATGTGTAAATTATGATTAAAAATACGATATTGTTACAATCAATCTGTTTCTTTAATAAATTGATTTTCGGGGGCTTTAGGGATTTGAATACACTATGGGTGACTTCGGGTAAACACCACTTAGGGGAAGTAAATTGCAATGTCTCTAGATCACGGACAATGATGCCGGAATTAAATCTAAGACCTTAGTTATAGATTGCTCACTTTCTTTCAGCTAGGGAAAGCATGCGGGGTTTTTCGACCTGCTTGAATTGTTCGACCCACTTAACCCATTTCCAGTTTAGCCACATATTTTAAACTTACTCATTTGACCCATAAGAGATAGATTGTACCCCAAATAGGCCCATTTACTTATAATGGATTGAAAATGCCACCTCTAAATGGTACAGAATAGGTATTTCAGTCAAGATCAATTGGGAAGTAGACCAATAGCTAACCCTGGTAACACCAATTTCTGAAAATTCTTGCAACAGGACTTTTGATGCAATGATCAAGTATTCAAGCCGTTGGTAAAAGTAATAGGCTAAACTTATAATAAGGTATAGCTAGTCCTAGTTACACCTACTCTTTCCTGTTATACAAATATTAGTAGAAGTTGAGGTGGTTCAACGAGTTTATGAGCAAAACAATAGCACAATTACAAGTCGCTTTTGTAGAGTAATATTACACTGATAAAATAATGGCAATGATTGAGGCCTCACAGTTCCAAGAGTTAGCAGGCTCTTATTAATGTAGGATCCTTCTTTCTGACAGACACCAGTAGTCTCAGCTTTGGAGCTCTCAGAACCTGCCAGATCTATGAGGTTCTGCAATTCAAAGTAGTATGCAAGTGGTTAAACCAAATCAATGGATACATAGGAATGGTGGTATGAAGCCATTTTGACCATGTTTGCTAGTAAAAATACTAAAAACTTAAAGCTAATTAACTTGGAGCAAGTTCGATTCGAATACAAGTTGTTGCTAGAAATAACACAAAGAACAAGGCCAAGATGAGGTTAAGATACATACCAGCTGTGAAAAGTTAACAGCCTCGCCTTCACCCTCTTCACCACAAGGGCTACTCTCAATTGTCTGTTTAAAGGTATTAGTATATAAAATCTGAACTATAAATAAATAAAAGAAATAGAGCCAAATACATGTAATGTTTTAGGAGAAAATGCAAGAAAATATAAAAGAAGAAAGATATGCAAATTTGTGAAGATCTGTAGTTTTTATATGGAAAAATATAATACTTAATATAGAAGGTAAAGATTTCTAACTGATCCATAAACAGGGGCAAGACCTTTTTGGAATCAAGCAGTAAGTGATGTAATTACACAATGGCCAAAATGGCTAATTCAGTTTTGCAATAAAAAGACGGTTACCAGAGTAAATATTGTGTGACTTCTGCTACTGAGGAAATTATAATTTGTTGACCCAACATGTCTGTGCTCTGCAATAACACAGGGAAAAGACCCAAAAAAATCAATTAGATTCAAATAAATGTAACACATATGGTGATTCAAAACCGTGAAATCAAAATAGGTGTAAAGGGGATTGAAAATACTAATTGTAACCTTATTTTAACAGCAAGTTTTCATTTCAAGTTAATTAACTAAGCCTTTTAATACACAAAATAAACAAAACAAAACAAACGCACACATGTTGCAACCATAAGATGCAACATCACATGTCTGCGACTCTGCGCCATATCACTGATTAAAGACGCTAGTTTCAACTTTCCAGTATATACAACCAGAATTATATAGTGCTCACATCATGATGAACATGATAATTTCATGTTAGGCAAAACCACAGCAAGAAAAGGTAATGAACATGACAATTTCATGTGACCACCAAAAAGGATAAAAGATCACTGTATAGCAGTCATGACACAAATTTATTTGAATGCCATGCATGTTCAATGACTCAATGAGAAAACATGTAGTTCGGGAACTAAGGCCCAAAAGAAATAACACACCTTCTCCAGCTGCAATAAGAGAAAGAGCATGGGCAGGAGATAACACAACTTCCTCCTTTATTCCTTCGACAAAGGCTCCCTGTTAGCAACAATTATTCCACAATTTAGTTATACTGACATTAATTAGGAGATTCTACAGAAGTGCTGTCATTATGCCAAAAGTTGATCATCAAAATGTTATCAGCATTATACCTACACTTCACAATGTGCATATGTATTCAACTCTAGGGTTCAGGTACCTTCAACGTTAATTAGAACAAGTCTGGCTTTAATCTGTGAAACTATGAAACCTATTTTAAAAATATCTAGCTTACAAGGCAGTACTACATTCAGGGCCTGTTTGTTTTTTTACTTATTAAATGCCGTCTTGAAATGACTGTCCAGATAGATCATAAATCCAGTTTGTATCTGATAAGCAGTATTGTCATTTGTTTTGAGTACTGAATGAACATTCTGAGTGGTAATAAATGACCATCTTACCTTTTTGCAGAAATTAGTACCAAATAAAATATAATTGTTTGATAACTGTTTTGTATGAAAGTTATAAATGATGTTTGTTAATAGCAAATACAAACAAGTCAGCGACTTAATGAGAAAGCAGCGCCCCATTACTTTTCTAGTCAACTCAGATAAGTTTCTTTATCAAACTAATCCAAATTTATAATTTGTAAAGCACTTTTAGTAGCTGTAAATGATTAACTAGAACTTTAGTATTCTTTCTTCAACAATACAGCTTGTGAAGTAACAAAATCATAACAAAAACTTATAATTTATCTTGAAATGAAAATAATGATTTTCGTGTTTTGCATCAAAGTGCTCTATCCAGGTTCTTGAATGTGTAGTTAGACCATTCAAAATACAAGCGAGATAATTCAGGATGTTTTTATCCTTCCAGTATCACATAAAAACCATGACACCTACAGACCAGGCAAATTTTGATTAAAATGAGAATTACAAAAAAGGAGGTCAAACAAACCCCTTCAAGGTGCTCAAACAGAGAGTAACAGTACAATTTGATTCCAATCCAATATTTAGGAAAGAACAAACATCATACATGTGATAGATGTACTAACAATGAAATTATTTTGGATGGAGATAGCATGCGAAAACAAGCATCAGAAGATGATATACATCGATTACCTGACTATCTTCTCGTATTTTTAAATTTTGTCCTCCTGGATTTAACAAGTCATTGACAACCTGAAGAAAACAGATAGGTTACACAGCAAGATTACCAGAAACGGGAAAAAGAAAAGAAAGAAACACAAGATGGTCTATCAGTAAAGAAGTTGTCAAGGATCACAGGAAGTAAACACAGGCTGCAGATATGGGAAGGAAATACATGTAATACTTTTATGCTTGAGAATAGGCTGATAAAAACTATCTGATCGTGACAATTTTGATAATCAAGACTACTATTTAATTTAATAACTGACAGGGCATAAAAGCAGGCCAAATTCATTAAGTTATGCAGAAAGCACTAAAAATTGAATAAGTGAAAAGATTTCCCACCTCATTATAAATTTCCAAATATGAGACACGGAGAAGAAATTCACGGTTTGGAGTCTGAAATATAGATACAGATTATTTTATAGTCCTCTTGAAACAAAATATAAAATATTCAATAGTACCACAACTTTCAACAAAAGATACCTCTTGAATGAAGCCAAAAGCATCCTTTACAGCCAATGGAATAATTCCTGGGGACCTCTGATCACCCTGTCTTGTGTGTATGATCAAGATACCAATATAAATACATTGATATGTAAGCATAACGAAGTGAGGGGTTAATAGCTTAATAATTCAAGTAGAAATGTAGTATAGATAGTCCAAAAGTTAAGATGTTCAACTGTATATCCCAGCTAATTAACATAACACCTAGAAGATTAGAAACATAATGGAAACTTATAGAAGAAAAGAAATCTAACATATGCAACTTCTGGCTATGCAGAGTCAATGAAAGTGGATCATAGAAATGTACCCGGCACTACCAAGTAAGACAAATAGCGTAAAGGGTGTTTGGATGTACGCTCCGATAGTGATTGTGTGATATTTGAACAATCAGGACCAGATAATCAGCCGTAATATAATGTCTTTAGGAATTAGAAAATAGTTTGGGAATATGCATCTGCTATTTGAAATCCTAGTATTCAGATAATAAGTTGTTTGTGTATTTGGCAAAACCAAATAACTATGGTACTAACAAATCAAATGCCCAAAAAAAAGACTTGAGGAAAAAATGTGTCTCGTGAAAAAGATGTAAGAGTCGCTAAAATTAGGTTATAGATACATAATTTTATTTTACCCGTTGGTACTCACACTACTCAGTGTTGGTTAAGCTGGTATGAGATTGGCTATTTGAACCCAACATCACCAGAACCAGAATACATTTATCCAAATAAAAAGATATATATAATTTCGAGTTCAAATCGCAAAAATCATATAGTCAGTTCCAAAACACATCATATTACACTTACTAGTTTCATGAAATACAAGACTAACAGCTAGCTGAGACAAATATCTACAACTCCAAACAACATAAAATACTTGAGCAATAATATGAAGACAAAATGCTGATATACTTACATGCATGGTGTGTGTCTTTCCACTACTTGTCACGCCATAGGCAAAGATAGTTCCTGTAATTGAAACAGACCATGCAAGATTTATATGCAGACAATGACAATGACAATCACAACACACATCTGATTTTGGGAGGTGGGGAATATAAAAAGCTCATTGAACCCAACACAGGCAATGTCTTAGTTGCTTGTATTCGCAAATGGGTTTGGCACTATGGCTTATTAATCTATAGACTAGCTGTACTCATCATTTGGACCTCGTTTTGAGCACCCACTTTAGAAATTAGGGTCTCATATATTTTTATGAATCCTTTTCTATTTCTGATCAGGAGAATTGTACTTCTATGAAGTTTAATAATGCTTCATCGTAGCTACATTATACTCCTTGTTTTAGGAGTTTTTCTGTCTGTGTTGAAAAGAGAGTAGTGTTAAAGTAGTCTGATCAGGAGACTCGTACTTCTATGAAGTTTAATAGATGCCTCATCGTAGCTACATTATACTCCTTGTTTTAGGAGTTTTTCTGTCTGTGTTGAAAAAAAAGTAATGTTATCTTCTTGGCGAAACTCGAAAGTCGTCTCCTTTGCGACAACAATCATGATTGAATAAAAAAATGCAGCAGAATAATTCAAGTAGGAAACAAGAACACGAAAACTCAGCTACAGAAACTAATATGCTTACTTTAATACAATATGTGATTTGTGCAGATCCCATGTCACATTAAGTTCTATAAATTTCCAACAAAAAAGGGGAAAGGAAACGAAAAGCCATATAAATGAAAGAGAATAATACCATTAACGCCTTCCATTGCACCGCTAACAACATGTTGGGCAGCAATATCATACACATGACGTGTTGTGGTTGTAGGCCCAAACACCCGATCTACGAATTATGAGAAGAGAAAGGAAAAATAAATGAGACTTAAGGCCAATAATATATGAACCTCATAAAGCTCCAAATTAGAAAGATCCCTAATATTAAAATTATATCAAAACCCTAATCTATTTAGATGTGAATTAGGATATAGGGGAAAACGGGGATATGTATAATTCACATGTAACAATCTATTTTATGTATAGCAGCCTCTTACAAGTTAAACACATTCTTACCATAGAAACAACGTCCTCATGGTAACTATCAAATGACATGCGCCTACTTCCAGTAATTGTCATTTATTCATTAAGGAAGCCAATTCCAGGAAAATTCTAATTTTTAAATGCCTGGAGTATCAGGCCAAAAACAGTCCATCTAGCTTCCACTCTTTAATACTTTTCCATAAAAAACTTGACTTTGAAGTACTTCTATCTAGGGGTGTCACTTTTATCTGAATCCAACTAATCCATACAATCCAAATACGATTTGGATTGAACGGGCTGGGTTAATAAATTCGGATTTCGGATTTGTTATTCAGATTACACATATTGGATTACAGATTATTTTTATAATTTTCAGATTCCTCCAAATAATCCAAATAAGAGTTTCACTAAGTAATGTATTTTATTTACACTTATAATTAGGTATAATAGTATTTAATTTGGTTTTACTTTTGACTAGCAAATAAAATGAGAGAAGTCATATTAGATTAGAATCCCTTAAACAAAATTTGAATCTTCACATGGTGTGTTTTTTGTATTATCAAGATGGTATGTATGACAGCTTATTATATGTGTATTTATGGCTGGTCTGTCTTTGGTAAGGAATTCTAAAATTAATGCATATATCACTTACGACAATTTTGAAAACTTTAAGTTTAACTTAGTTAGTATTATATCTGAATTATCTCATATTTAATTAAATCCGAACAAGACGAACCTTATTTGGTTCGGATTTTGGATGAATTTATAATAGGTTGAAATCCGAAGAATCTGAATCTTATATGGTTTATATTTTGGATGAATTTATGATAGGTCAAATCCGAATAATCTAAAATCCACATAATTCATCCGAATAACACCCTACTTCTATCCATTCACTAACATAGAAATGAAAATTCCTAAGCATTGGATTTGGCACTTTTTGCACAAAATACTCACTCATGCAAGGCAGCAAGGGTGCTATTTTCCTTAGATTTTGCATGTATAGAAAACAATAGTATTGGTTGGAACAAAAAGCATAATACAAGAAGTCAATAATTATTAATCAGTGATCAATTATTGAATTAGTCATCTCCAGTCCCTAATACAATAATACCAAATGGCATTATCCCTTTGGAAACTCCAAGAGGGTATTGCCCAACGGCTGCCGGTTTGGAATTTAGGAATCTCTAGTGGAGACTCAAATTCAATCCCCGTGTAGCTCCATTGGTTCCGGATGGAGGGACTTTGCTAATCACGTTTTCTAGTATGGGTGGACACTCTAACTAATAGGTTGTTGAGCCTAAGTTCCAACATCCCTTCTACATGGTTGTCAATTATTTGTGAACATTATCCCTTTGGCAACACACAATCCAAGGTCTAGAATGTTAATTGAACTTAGGTTGGCTTTAAATTGTATGTTCACCTATTTTTCATTTACTTAAAAAATTAATAATGAACTCATGATCATCAACAAAATAGTCCTAATTTTAAAATACTAATAGCAATAATAAATGAATAACATAAAACAGAATCAAACCATACCATATGCATAAGCTATCGATGGAGTTTCCTCATTCCGTAAAATCGTTTCTCCATCCGCATACCACGCAATCTCCTCTCCTCTTCTTATTTCCCTCGGACTACATATATAGATACAAAATTATTCACATCCAAGAATTGACCACAATATATACTTGTATACATACACATATACATACATACACGCAAATCACAAAACCAGATTTTAGCAACACGAATTGATCACCTGAGAAGCCAAAAACGGAAAGTAACAGTAACACTTCAAATTAACCGCAATATATACATATACGTATATAAACATACACACAATAAACCGGAAGCAGACAGTACCAGTAACATTCTCATAGAGTAACCATCATATATTTACACACACTATTAACTCGAATTTAGCCACGAATTGATCACCTGAAAGGACGAAACAGGCAGTAACAGTAATGGTAACAATTTTTTAGATTAACCACACTATATACATACAAATACACACAATAAAGTGAATGAACTAAAATTGAGTGTCACGAATTGAACCTAGAGGCTGAATACAGACAGTTTTACATTAACATTCTCTTAAATTAACCACAATATATATGTACAAATATATATGTATAAATATATATATATATATATATATATATACACACACACACAATAAACTGAAATTTAGCAACAAAAACTGATCACTTGAAAGGCTGAAACCGAACAGTAACAGTAACACTCTCTTGATTAACCACAAATCCACAATATATACATACAAAATACACACACAATAAACTATAATTTAGCAACACGAATTGATCATCCGAGAGGCTGAAAAGGGACAGTAAAATAGTAACATTCTCTTAAACTAACCACAATATATACATACAAATACATATATATATACACACACACAATAAATTGGAATTTAGCAACACAAGCTTTAATTATCGGAGACGAAACCGGACAGTAACAGTAGCATTCTCTATAATTAAAAACAAAATATACATTACGTATATATATATACACACACACACACACACGTTAGACTATAATTCAGCAAGAGGAATGGATCACCTGAGAGGGCGAAAGCGAACAGTAACAGTAACATTCTCGATGGATCTCTGAAAACCTAAGGGTAACAAATCGTGAGAGTGCGGTGGTGGTGGTGGTGGTTTACTTTTAACAGATGATGAAGCCGGAGAAGTTAGAGAAGCTTCTGGAAATTGTATAGAAGACGACGTCGTCGAAGATGAAGAACAACATGAAGCTGAATTCGCATTTTTCGAGGTGGACTCCATTTGAGCTGAATCTCGCATTTATAAAAATATTTATTTATCAGATCTGAGAAATAAGTTATTAGACTGTGAATGCTTTGTAATGAATGAATGTTTCATGCCATTGTATTGTAATGCCTTATCATTAGGGATTTGAAACCCATGAATGTTTCATGTTTGTAAAGGGAATGAATGAATGAATTTGTGAGAAAAAAAAATAAAAATATTTATTTTTGTTATGAAAGTGATGATGAGCTTCTTGTTTATATGGATGGCAGGGAAAATGAAACCGTACTTTTTTTTCCTGGGTTTTTTTTATTTTTTTTACTTTGAGAGTCAGCTAGTTAAGAAGGGCACGGAAAAGTTATATATCCTAAACCCAAACTATTAGGGTGGGCGGAGTGCCTCCCATTTTTCCCCATTTTTTCTATCTTTTCTCACTTCATCCTCACTTGAACGGAATGCTTCATCGTTATCTCTTCATTTAGAAAAAGACAAAATACCAGAAAAGAAAAAAATAAAATAAAGAAAGAGGTGGGGAAGAAACCGGTGATGGTCTTTACCCCTTTGCTCCCCACCCTTTAGGCGCC
>JAOXNX010000035.1:19744364-19759427 GCA_028566075.1 Solidago caesia
AGGGGAAACATTAAAATCAGGGGGGGCTTTTTATCATTAAAATATTTATGTGTGTGCAGCATATATAATGTTAACAGAACATATAACATTTTCCCATAAATATATTGCCTAATTTTCATTTCTAATTGTGTCAATTTGGGGCGGCATTGATAGAAGAGAGTGTAGTGGTGCCAGATTAATAAAATAATATATTGAAATTTTGACTTTGGTATTAATAACAGGACCATAAAAGTGGTCCAGTAGTCAAAATTTGACTTTTAAAAAAACTAAAAGTTAGAATTATATGTACCATAAAAGTGGTCCAGTAGTCAAAATTTGACTTTTAAAAAAACTAAACTAACAGATTTAATTACCAATAATTGATGTTTTGAAAATTAAGGTCTTCACTGATAAGCCTTTTGGTGCAAAGTTTTTTGTTTTCTTAATGTAAATTTCAGATTTTATTGATATTAAAAAAATATGATTATTGTTAAAAAAAAAATTAAAAAGTATGTTTACAAAATTTAGCCATTCACTTGGACATACCCAAAGGCAGGAGTCAGGAGGCATGAACCAAACAAGTTTCAAACACTATAAATCTTTATCTTTGTAACGAGTTTGAGTAATTGTGATAACAATATTGTTGTAAACATCGGGTGTTTGGTTGCAAACTTACATCAGGTTAACGTTTAAGCATTATGAAGGATTACATTTTGAAGACAATAACAATTTTGGGTTGTCTTTGAACATGAATATAGCGAAAATATCCCTTGGGTCGAACTAGAGAGTTTTAGCGCGAAATTCTTCGTTTGTGCCAAGACTTTACTATTTGATTATCAAAACGTTCGCTATCATATGAGCCCGAAAACTTTTGGTTTTGCATATTGTCAAAATGGAACATAAGGGCAACATAGGTAAATTATGACTAGATCAAAGGTGTCACTATTATATGTAAGGGTGATGATTCGTACATCAATTTTTTTTAACCCTATACCACCAAAAGTGTTTTAGGATGTTGTATTGTACGATAATATGAAACAAGTTTAATGATGTACGGCTAAAATAAGATGGTGTAAATTGTTGCATCTTGCAATAATGATGTGCAGCCCATAATATATTATTCTTTGGTGTGGTCGACTTTAGAAAATAAAAATGGAACATTAGGATTTACTTAATATTTTGCCTCAAGGACCTTTAACGTTGTGTGTTGTGGCGAGTCAAGGACTGAAACTCACATGAATTTTTATGGGCAAATATAAAAAGACCACCAAAGCAGTTTCGAAAGGAGCATTAGAACCTGACTAATGAGTAATGACAATTAATGTAGCAACAACCAAAAGAACTAAAACAAACATCGAACCAGTCTTAACACGATTACGCGAGTAAAGATATACTAGAAATAATACCCGCGCATTGCGCGGTGGTTAATAGTTGAAGTTAAAATATGATGGTGTCCGACAATTGGTTTCGTCGACCGCCGGTTCTTAATTGTCTAATATATGTATATAAAAATTGTATTTGTTGTTATTAATTAAATATTTATAATTAAAAATTATGTAAACCAATATATATATATATATATAAACATTAAATAATTAGTTAAAAATAGTAATGTTTAAATATTTCAAAATTTAAGACACCTTGCAAATGTTTTATAAGGTAGTATAGATTCTGTAAAATACACACAATTGTCTGTTTTCTTCGAGCTTCACACATGTTTGATTACTCGTTCAGGATTAAAACAATTCAACATCCATAAACCTTGATCAATGCGAATCGTCTTACATTAATTATTACAATCTAATATAGTTACATTAAAAAATAATAATAATAAAAAAATATGTTATCGTTTTTTTACCCACACTAATCATCTAAATCTCATAACCTCATTCTACAACTATATAATGTTAACGCTAAAAACAATTTATCCACATCATTATATCTAGAGTTTTAAACCACTTGATCATAGATCAAGTGACCACATGCCACTGCTTATGCAGGGTCCCATTGTGGGGAGCCTAATAAAAATTTGGTACGAGTTCTATCTCTGTCTCAGACCGGATTTAATCGACTTCATGTGGTGATATCCATTTAGGTGTACTTACTTCGGTATACTAAAACCTTGCACGCAGTGGCGGATCTAGGATTAAAGTTCAGGGGTAGCGAAAAAAAAAGTTAACCGTACTTTTTTTTAACCGTACATTTAAATAATTTATAAAAAACGATAATAAAAGAAATTATTAGAACCAACATCAAATCAACATTATTAGACATTATTAGAACCAACATCATCCTCTTGAAAATTTCTTTCAAAGAAATTGCCAATATGCACTTGTTTTTTCATGTTTCAACTTTCAAAAATCAAGTCCCTAATACAAAAAGAAAACAAATTGCACTTAGAATTAACATTTGAAATTGAACAAAAACATATGAATTGAACCTAACATCCTAATTCCTAATCTAACCAGAAATCACAATAACATATAAAATTGACCCAAAATTGACCCTAATACTAAGAATGAAAATTATGAAATTGACTTGAAATTTTACATAAAACAAGTCAGGAAGGGCAAAAGGAGGCTGGTGGTGGACTTGCAGACGGCGGACCAGAGTGGTGGTGGCTGGTGGCGGACTGGCAGACGGCGGACCAGAGTGGTGGTGGCTGGTGGCGGACTGGCGGAGACTCTTTTTTTCTTTTCATGTATGTCGAGCCTTTTAATTGAATTGGGGAAAGTGAGACTTAATTTAGGTTTGAGTCTTTTAATTGTTTTTTTTATTTTTTTTATTTTTTAATTTTTCCTAAATGGGCTTGGACTTGGACAAATGGCTAAATGGGTTTATTTTTAAAGAATGATATGGGCTTGGAAAAATTGTTTAGGGGTAGCGAAATTTTATTTTAGGGGTAGCGAAATACGAAAAACGTTAAATTTTTTTTTTCCAACTACCGGGTAAAAGTACCCCTCGGGTATAAATAGGTCTGCCCCTGAACCTACAGATTCAACAGTTTTTAAAATGAAACATGCTGTCAGTACTCAGTTTATGACACGTGTTTCTGTAATGACATACCAAGTTAATAGAGAGAGAGAAAGAGGAGGGAAAGAAATCTTAATTTTCATCAAATTCCTTTATAATTTTTAAACCAAACCAGCCAAGTTAATATAATTTAAGGTTTTCAAAATTTAAAAAATCAAAAATGAAAAGCGGAAAACAATAAAAAAAATGTTTTTTAATTTCCCATTGAAAAGTGAAAAACAATATTTTATATTTTTTTGAAATTTTTATTGAAAAACAATGATTTGATTATGTTTTTTTTTAAAAACAAAAATGAAAAACAAGATATGTTTTCTCCGACCAAACGCCACCATAGTAATTAATGGATGACTAAAGGTCTGAATTTTACCTCTTTTGTGGCACCGGACTTTATTTTAGATTGCATTACACAACATTTCAAAATGGACCTTTGTTAATTCAACCAAAAATGAGAAACTTCATGCATGAAAGTGACAGGTTGCGATACACGGTGAATTTTTTTTTATGGATGGGCGATTTTTGAACCCATGTGGTTTTTTTGGGAATCTTTTTTAAAAAGTTTGTAAAACTAGGAAAACCGGTGTTGAAAAGACCGGTCTTTGCTAAATCATTAAAGAACGGCTTTTATAACACTGGTCTTAAAAGTCATGGGCGTGTATATATATATGATTTCGTAATTTGTAAAACCGGTGATATGACGCTGGTTTTGGTGACTTGCCATCTTATATGGTTGTGACGTCATTGAAGGAACGGTTATCTGATAAAGAAATCGGCAGATACATAGTTACAATAGCAATAATGAAAATTTGAAAACTTGAAAATTTGGGGTGTAAACGAGCCAAGATATTGGTGAGCTACTCGATGTCAACTCGTTGAAAGCTCGACTTGAGCCGAGCCTAAACAAGCCTTAGCCTATTTTGGAGCTCGACCGTTGAACATTAAACATGATTAGGCTTTGGTCTCACGAGTCACGATACTAAACAAGCTTGAATGTGCCTCTTATATAATACATACAAATGTAGTATTATATACTAGATAGATATTATTATAAAGTATGGCACATAAGATTAATTTATACAAATTTAACAATGCTTTACCCTTTAATATATGTTAGTAAGAAGATTGATATGATTATTATATCAAGATGGCATTTGGTTTTACATAATTTCAAGGATAATCGCGCAAGATATGTAAAGATGGTTGACTCCTGTAGTCTCATTCTCAAGTGTATTGTTGCAGGACGGAAGTAGTACATAAACTTACACATACCTTTTAGAGATAATTGCATAAATCGTCCTGTGGTTTACATAAAATCGCGGTTTACATCTCTCTAAAGATTTTTTTAATGGTTTTGGTCTCTGATGCAAGTTTTTTTTAGTGGTTTTAGTCTTTTCGAGTGACTAAAACCACTTAAAGTGTGATTTTGTGTAAACCACATGGACGATTTATGCAATTATAATCATTTGAAAAGGACTAAAAGCACTAAAAAAATTGTATTAGGGACCAAAACCACTAAAAAATCTTTGGAGGGATGTAAACCGTGATTTTGTGTAAACCACAGGGACGATTTATGCAATTAACTATTAAATTTAAAAGCAGATGCCTAATCCAATCGGCCCAATGAAAGTGAAATTTCTTGTTCCTACCAGAGATCTAAAAGGACTGTTTGTTATGGTGACATAACTAGGGAGTTGATTGTTTTAATCAACTTTATCGCAAAAGTTGTTTCTATTGTTTATATTAAAAACATGCGAGAGAAATGAAATCTGTTTAAGAAAAAGAGAGACAGATATGATGTGTTAATAAAATCAAAAATAAAAACAAAATCTAATTAACAATCAAATGGTGTCACATTAGTAGATAAAGTAGAGGATGTAATCGAGACGAGATATATCGTGATTTATCGGAGATGGTCTTGCAAAATACTCAAAAAAATTGACTAAGTTTAATTAAGCTTCTACTCAAGCTAGTCAAATAGACGTTTAAGTGGAGCTCAAGTATCAAAATATCTAGCTCTTAAAGCTTACGTGTTTTATCAAGCATTCAAGCTTATAATATTTTACAACTTTACCTTTCTATATATGTAAGTATTTTAACACAAATGTAGTAGTATCAAATTATGTCGAGTCAAGTCAAGCAAGAATATGTCGAGTCATTTAAACCGAGCTGAAAATCATCAATTTCATTCATTAAACCGACCTTTAATTCATATTATTCTAATATTTAGAGTTGAGCGAGGCCAATCTCGAAAGTTTTGATTTGGAAAATTTGGATTAGTTACTCGAACTCAAACTTAAAAAAATAACAGAAAAAGGCTTGGTCAAGCTTCAACAAGGCTCAAAGGTCGACAATAGTTGATTTAGCCTAAGGTCAACAAGGTTAAAAGTGGTTGGTGACCTAACCCGTTTGTTTAATAATAAAAGAAACAAATAGTAACAAAAAAATAAGTTAATAACACTCATAGCCTTTAAAAAAATTAAAAAATAAATTACTGACTCTCATTAATTGTTACAGAGGCTTTTATAAATGCGGTCGGTAAATCTAATTAACGTAGATATAATTTTTAACGGAGTGGTCTATATGATCATCACTGAAATATTCTACTACAATTCTACAACTAACCGAATAAATGTAAGTTATTTACAGATTGAAAGATACAAATAAAAAAAAGCTGAAATATTTTACGTAACATAGTATCTTATTTTTAATTTTAATTTGCTCCCTACTTTCTTTGTGATAAGAAAATGATATATCATTTTAAAAATTTAGTCTAATAATCCTCCTAACAACTTGATCATGACATTTGATAAAATCAAATGATGAAATTAGGAAGGAAATTAATAAATTACACGTGTTATATAATTAAGTTGCTTGAAATATTATTAGGCTGATTTTCAAAAAAGATATCATTTTCCTTTGCGATAATGTGAAATGTATTGAACTTTAGACTTTTTATAGCAGACAATAAGGTTTTTTTCTATAATAACATGTTCCTTGATTAATTTTGCCATCTCAATGTCATGTTAACAAATCTAAACTGTTCGACAATAACTTTTCACTTTCTTCATTAATTTACTATTTTACCTTTTCCAATCAAACACTAAAAAACACATATTTATAAATTAAAAGATTACATTAAGAAAAAAGATTACGTTAAAAAAAGAGATTATATTAATAAGAAAATTACTCCTTGTCTTCGCCATTTTCATCGTCTTCGTCTTGCCAACCACATCACCAAACTTCAGCCACAATTTTTCCCGTACTCTTTCGAGCCTTTTTTTTTTATAATCTTTTTTATTCAAACCATTGGTAATTGATGTTTGGAGAACTTGAAAGCTTCAATCAATTCTTTTTGCTTTGCTGTCTCTTTGAATAAGTTGCTCACAGATTTCATGTCGGTTAAAGATTTTTTCTAAAGATTCTTATAGAGCGACTTATTCTTTACCAACCCACCATTTCTTTGAACCATTTAATATTCAACGCCTCATAAAATGAACAATGAAAGAAATGTGTCACGATCGTGTTTTTTAGGAAAGCAACATTTCACCTAAAACGACAAATTGGTTCTAAATGAACACAATGTATATATGTCTTCTACCCTATCAGAGATCGAGATGAAGAGAAAAAATTTTTGTTAATCATGTACCAATTCAAAGGAACACAATCCGAAGAAAATGTATTTAATTATAGTCTTCATTATGCTAAAAAAACAACGATACAACTATCACATCAAATCAAATTAGTACATATATATAATAATACAACCGACTTTCGTGACTTATAATATGCCATATTTTGCTCTAATTAATACAAACCAACTAATTAAAATAGCACAACACATCTACCAATATATATTATATTATATAACAAAAAGTCAATGTCGATTTGAATATGTTATCAATAATGAAGGACATAAACATTGTACTCAACGACCGTATCGCCATTGCTCGCATTTAAAGAATGCGTCTTTGCAAGAGCATAGCCTCGTGCGAATCGGAAAAGCCCACTCCCACCAACGATCGGCATCTCTCTGACTGAAGACAACGGTGCATTCCTCCCTAATATACTTAAAGTACTACCATTGTACTTCCCTTCAATAAAGACGTAATTTAGCACCATCAACAACCCAAATTCATTTAAGTCAGCAAATGCATATATTCCTTGTGCTCTTCCCACAATCTTGGAGGTTCTTTCGGGGCCAACTGTCAATGGGTCGTCAAGAATGACGGTAGCTCCAAATCCGGTTTTGGAGGTGTTGGTCATGGCGGCCTCAGCCACCCGGATGACAGTCGGGTGATCTCCTCCCACTATGTCTTGGAAGTAGAAGTGTAGGTGGCTTAGTTTCTCTTTTTTTAGGCCAAACCCTTTTTGTGACAATTTTTTTGAAAATTGATGGGCTTGTGCTTGATGCAAATGTGTGATCAATAGGAGAAAGATAAAAATAGCATGCTTGTATATTTGGAGAATTTGACCCATATTGGAGAAAGTAGGAGAGAAAGAGAGATCGATGTAGAGTCCTGGTTGCATTTCTTCTTATAAAGGGAAATTAAAGAGGTAGGTTTTAAAAAAGTTGCATCACCAAATACACTATTATCGATCCCTATTTTACCCTTACCATTTTCTTAACTAATTTAAACATTTTTATTTAATATACTTATTGGCGGAGGCTACAAATGTGAAAACCTATTGACGGGGTTCAACTCCTAGCATGTGCGTTTTAAGTGAAAGTATCTTACAAGCGCAGATCTCTTACGGGGTGAGATTGACAGGTACCAAAATAGTACGATCAGAGGGTTCCTTTCGATTACCCTTTTATTTAACCTATAATACCTCTATTAATTTACCCCATCTATCCCTTAACTCCTAAAATAACTACACTACACCCTTTACATCAATTATTTTTATATCAATTACCTACACTACTCGCCGCCACCACTTTCGTCGCCGCATTGCGCGGGTATTCATCTGGTTTTATTAAGATGTATTGTGTTTTGTAGGTGACGACATTAATTATGTACTAGCTACGTACTCCCTTTCAGTTAAATTAATAATAGATAGATGTACCATTATACGGAGTATATAAATTTGAAGTGGTTTAGATTTATTTTATAAAAAGAATTTGATCTTAATTGACACTGTAAAGTCTAAACACACACAAATTATGAGGCTTGTGGAATCCTCAATCACATTATTTAAAGACAATGATCAATAATGAAGAACAAAAACATCATATTCAAAAGTGGCATCACCATTGCTAGCATTAAAGAAATGAGTCTTTGTGATCGCATAACCACGACCAAATCGAAAAACGCCTGTTCCTCCCACAATGGGCATCTCTCTCACTGGCGCGTTCACGGCATTCCTCCCTAATAAACTCACACTGCTACCGTTGTACTTTTCGTCCACAAAAACGTAATTTAATACAAACAGGTACCCAGGTTCAATTAAGTCGGCAGATGCAACTATCCCTTGTGCTCTTCCCACAATCTTGGAGGTTAGTACAGGACCAACTGTTAATGGATCGTCAATCATAACCATGGTTCCAAACCCGGTTCTAGAGGAGTTGGACGTCGCGGCCTCAGCTACCTTGACGACGCTAGGGGGTTTGCCACTTATCACGTCATGAAAGTAGAAGTGAAGGTGAGTTAGTTTCTCTTGCTTCAAACCAAGCGATTTTGGTGATAATTTTTTTGAAAAATAATGGGATTGTGCTTGGTTGAGAAATAAGAATACGAAAATGATGGTAATAATACTAATATATTTTTGGCCCATGGTGGATATAGGGGGAATTGGATATTATTGTGGGGAATTAATGGTGATCATGGTATTATTTCATGTTTATAAAGACGAGCAAAGAAATGAAAGTCGGATTTAGACAATTGCAATAACAAATAAACTAATATTATACATGATTATATTATATTTCAGTTATATTATTCTCTTTTATTTTTTTTAACACTAATTAAAATGCTATTTTAGGCCAATTGCAAGTAAAATGATTCCTCGAAGTCATTGACTTGTTACAAATTATTTAAAAGATAACAACTGTTTTCCGTTTACATCGCCATGTGGGTTCCAATAAAAAACGTGTCGCATGTATTTTTTTTTTAAAATTTAAAAGGCAATTGATCGCAATATAATATTTATATTAAAGCAGCTAATGATATATTGATAACAATGATATAATGTTATGTAAAACATAACATATAATAATATTTTTATTAATGCAAATAACGACATTTTAATAACAATAATATAATGACTTACAAATAGCTACGTTAAAAAAATGACACTTTGATAACAGTTATGTAATATATTACTATTACTATATGTGTAGCCTCCGCCAATAGGTATATTAAGTCAGCCTACGCAGCTACGCAGTCAGGCTAAATCACTGTTAAATGAACACTAATCTCCTACTCTTTTTTTTCTATAGCATATTTTTATGGTAAGATTTTTATTCAACTCTATCTCTTTGGTGCTGATTTTAGTACATATATATATGGTTTGTCGATCTACATTCATCATTGAATTGAAGATGCTTTTTATACATGTACATCAAATATATGAATTTAATTTGCATATATAATTAATACGTCATAAAATTTTACATTGACAGTTGATAATTATTTTTAATTAGACCATTATTATTATATTATTATATATAGAGATTGATTATTGTAAAACAAATACTAAATTAAAACAAATAGGATAAGATCTTGATCATTGAATCGTGATAAAGTTAATGTACAAAGATTCATAAAACACCAGTATATACATTAATGCATGAATATTTTAATAATGCATAATTATTTTTCAGTTAACAGAAAATGATTGTTTTATGAACCGGAACTATATGGTTATCAAAATTCAAAATCCATATTGTAATGCATGTATATGACATTATAATCAGGGTGCTAATCTGTCATAATGTATTGTATATTTTATAAAAGTTTATTTAGACCAACTAATAGGTGAACGCAAGATAGATAGTTGACAACTTGACATTCACCAAAATGCTAAAGTGTGATGGACATTCTCGTTTTGTCAACTGATTCAAATATCGAGGGTAGAATGATACAAGAGGTTTGATCTAGGGTTGATGATAATAGTAATTTTTTATTTTGAACACATTTTCATAATTTTCATTTGTTTTTTAGAAATGAAAGACATTTTTTATTTTTTAAAAAATTAAAAATAAAAAACTAGAAAACATTTTATACAACTAAACGCAAATGTATTTTGATTTCCATCCGATTTTAATGGTTTTTTTTTTTTGGCAAACTTTATCTTTTGATTGTTGATCATAAATGCTTACACTATGTTAGAAGTATCCATCATTGAAGCTATATGTCTCTTCATCTTACTAGCTATCAAGTATACAGTTTTATCAATTATATTATACGGAACATCAAATGTTACATTATACCGATTCTCAAACAAATAATCTACATAGCAATATATGCCAAGCACGTCTGATGAGATGACGAAACACAAGATTAATAAAAGAAATGAATGATTAACTAGTAGCTGGACTCGAATTAGTCGTGCATATTTTTAAAATTTTTATGATGATGCAAGTGTTGGTTAATTTGTTTTAATCAATATCCTTTTTATTATTTACGAAATGGTCAAAATATTTGTTTTATGGTGATGGCTAGAAATTAATAAATAATGTGCATATCACCTTCTTAAATAGAAGGGTATAAAAAACTTTTATGAAATCGTTGTTCTAATTTTTAAAAGTTTCTTCCTCTTTTGTGATCGGAGTTTTATTTTAAAGTTAAAATAGTGCAAATTAATGCACAAAATATTTTTATCATAAAATAAAAAGGTATCAATATTTTTCTTGGAAAATGTAATCTTTACTTTTCAAGAATAATATTCTATACATTAATTGCACCTTATGTTTACCATTAAGGCACGTATTAGACAACTCCATCTATTTCATGTTGTCCATACACGCGATTATAATGTAATCCATTTATTTCCTCTCTTTATTCCTTTTTTTTTTTAATTCCAAGCTCAAATCCTTTATGTACACAATAAAACTTCCAGCAATCCCTCACCTTCTCTATATCAAATCTATACCATGTATAAACAGATCTGAAACAAGAAAGTAGAGAAGAAAAGCAGCAATGAAAGACGAACCACCGCCATGACCACCGCAACCACCGCTGTCACCATCGCAAACACCATCGCCTTCTCTCTCTGTGTGTGTATATATATACATATTTTTATATATCTAATTTAGATATAGATCTATATTATATATGGGAAAAGTGAATGTGTGGTTGTCATGTACCCAAACTAGGTATAGAACCCCTCACATACCAATTTTTTTAATATTTGTTGTATAATAAATAAATGACCTGGGACCCATGAATTTTATGGATTAAAAAACTAAGATGTGAGAGGGTTCTATACCTAAGCTACGTACATGACAGCCTTATATTTTCTCACTCATATATATATAGTGGTTTGTTCATTTGCAAACTCTAACTTCCTTAAAAACTAAAAAACAAATCTCAACCATCCATATATTTTTGCTTGATCTCAACCATCAATTTGAAATCTATATCTACTTTCTTTTCCATTTATCCTCTTCCAATCTCGTCCTCCCTTTCTTCCACCACCAACATCATCATCTATCGCTGCCATTACCACCACCACCATCTATCGATTCCACCACCCCACCATCGCCATCGCCGTCGAGGGTGGAGCCCTATAGTTGAGGGCGAAGCCCAATGGCTAAAGATAGAACCCGAATGGCTAAGGGTGTCGCCCGTAAGACACCACCATCACCGATCACCTCCATCACCGACCATCCCTATCATCGATCAACACTACCAGCTACCCTTTATTAATTTCCTTAAGGACGCAACCTATTAATAACAACTGTATTTGAATCACAGTGTTTGTAGTTTCCAATCACACTGTGATTGGAACTTACAAACACAAGGTGAGTCAAAAACATTGTGATTGTAGTTTCCAATTACACTGTGATTGAAACCTACAATCACAATGTCTTTGTCCGGCGACGATGGCGATGGCAGCTGGCGAAGATGGTGATTCAAACACATTGTGATTGTAGTTTCCAATCACAATATGATTGGAACCTACACTCACAATGTGTTTTGCCGGCGATGATGGCGATGGTGGCCGACATCGATGATGATGGTGGTTGTTGCAGTGGCGGATGGTGGTAGTGGTGGTGGCAACAACTGATGGTGGTGGTAGTGATGGAGATGGAAAACGTGATTGGAAGGGGGGAGGAATGAGAGAGAAAGTAGATCTAAATCTTAAAAATGGATGGCTGGGATTCATTTTTTGGTTTTCACCATTTTTCTTATTTTTCCATGATTACAACCCTATATATATATATATAAGCTGATTATTATAAAACAAGTATTAAAGGATAAAATCTTGACTATTGAATCATAATAAAACTTATGCACAAATATTCATAGAGCACAAGTATATACAATGATGCACAAGTATATACAATGAGCACAAGTATATTGATTTGTGTTATTTCGTTAATTTATATGACCTTCACCGTTTAAAAAGATAATTATTAAAAAAAAAATTACTGCTAATAATTATCTGAATTAATTTTTTTATACATTCCAATTTAAGGTTATATTTTGATTTTGTTACAGTTATGTTATTTATTTTGTTACTAGGTAATTTATCCGCATATTACGCTTGGTTCTTTAAATAAATCTTGAAATACTTTCAACTAACTATGTGATATACAACCTATAAATGTATAATATAATCTCTAATCTTTATCTTTATATATACTAAAAGACAACTGACCTAATAGCTTATTAACCAATCAGAAGGCTTGATTAAGAAAGATAAACATTAAAACTCAATATAAAAATTATTATTATATATATAATTTATCTACAAGTTAAAAATAATGATTAAATAAAAAAAGATATATAAAAAAGATAAACATTAGAACCACCAATACGCCAAATCTTGAAAATATGAAATAGAATATATGATTTCAATATTTAAAAATTATATTCTTTTACTTTGACTTTACTTACATTCTTTACATATAAATTTACCAGTTTGTCTATTTTTAAATTTGAATTTACAAAGTTTTTTTGGTTACATATATTCGATAATCCATTTTATTTTGAAAATATCGTAAACCTCTCGTGTATTTGGCACGGGACTAAATCTAATATATAATAAAAGAGAAAGCTCAATTCATAATTGGAGAAGTGTGCACCATTAGATCAAGTTCAACTTTTTATTAGAGCCATTAGGTCAAAATAATGATATCATATACCTTTTTTAGTTTTTGTTAAATATAATTTTAATTCAAATTAATATTAATATTAATTAATACGTAATTAATGATAGTAGATATTTTTGGTATTTATATTGTTGACATGTATCTTCTCACAATAACAAAATTCATTAACCAATTGTGATTTTGAACCTACACATATTATTATACTATAATTAAAAAAAGTTTATACTTTATTGCGATTTTTAATATAATGTAATGTTGGATCGACATGATATTAACTTGTGATTTTGAACCTAAATATATTCTTTATACCTTCTTATAAATAGAGGGCATAAGTATTTGTTATGTCCTATCACAATTATCTCTTTTTATTTTCTTTATTCAATTCACTAATTACAAATTATAATATCATTGCAAGGGAATCATGAAACATCTGAGTTAAAGTCGTCTTTTTATTATCTCTATTCAATTCATTAATTACAAATTATAATCTCATGTTTAGGTTGCTTATAATGATTCCTTTTAATTATGTATGACTCTTAGCAGTAAGGTTTGTCATCATCTAATAATGATTCATTTTAATCTATTTATCTACAAACTCTTTCATTTAAATTCGTTTATTATTTGAATTTTAAATTTTTGTTTGTACCTTAGTATTAATTTAGGAAAATTAATTGATATTGTATTTTTAAATAATAAGGATTTTAAGGAGACGACTCATATGTTTTTGACTACTCATTTGAATTGTTGTAAATCATCCTGTTAACTATGGTTAAAAAAGCTCTTGATAAATATTAATTTTTGTTTATGTATTTATTTATTTTTTTTAGTTTACATTTTTCCTTTTTAATAAACATGTTACTATATTGCAGTTCAAAAGTTTTTTGGGTAAAGGGTTACCCCGGTTAACTTATTGCGGTTCAAAAGTTCAGTTCAAAATAATACTTATTTATATGTTAATAAATAGCTTTAAAATAAAACATGTCTAAATATAAAAATTTCAAATATTTTGTTAAGCTTTACATGATATGTGAGTGTTTGAATGCATTTATTGATATTTATAATTTTTACATTTTAAAAACCTCAGCATCTTAATGTATAATTTATTTATTTTAATCACCGCGTATTACGCGGGAAATAATCTAGTTGTTACTATAACTATCTATTTTCATTGTTATTCTTATTTTTGGTGGTAAATTATTATTATTAACATATTGCTATTTATAATATATAAAAATAAAACTTATTTATTCTAATTCATAAAACATGTTAAATAAATAAATAAATAATATATATCTATGAATCTGACTAATAATTTAAACGTGATTGAAAATTTTAAAATAACATAAACCATGTTTCACCAGCTATTAGGGTACCATTAGATAAACCAAATTAATGTGATGAAACATGTTCAAATATTATTTTTTTTTACAAAAAGAATCAATCAGACGATATATATATATATATATATATATAGTCAATCCGTACATGGTACAAATATTAAGACTAGTTATTTTATATATTATACATTATACATTATTACTCCGTATTATATAATCATACAATATAATTTAATACAATATTTATGATAAAATTCAACTTTTATATATATATACTACCATATAAAAGAGCAACCCTCCCATTTTTTTTCCCAACTTTCTATCTTTAAAATACCCAAATTACCCTTTAATTTTAAAAGCATATTTTTTATAATTAACCAATATACCTAAAATACCCTTAATGAAATAATTTACAACATTTATCCTTCAACTCCTAAAATA
>JAOXNX010000035.1:19792012-19808322 GCA_028566075.1 Solidago caesia
GTTAACGGCCGTTAGTGATTTTGGACCAAAACCATTGACGGAGCAAACTTTTTTGGACCAAAACTGTAATTTATGAAACCTAGGAACGAAAACGGTAATTTTTGACACTCGACATGGACCAAAAGTGTAATTAACTCTTTTTTGTAACTGTAACTAAAAGGAATAAAGCGACCCCCCATAAAAAACGCCCCAAGTTGTTACCAAAATGCCGGCTACACCACTCCTAGACGATCCCATCAAAAACTTTACCTCCACGACTCAAAATGGACGTCCACTTTCTCTCTTTCTTTTTTACCTTTCCACTTTTTTATTTTTCAGACTTTACCTCCACGATCCAAAATGAAAGTCTTTAGCCAACATGAGTTGCTCTACTTTCCCATCCATTTTAAAGTAGCAACTTAGGTTTGATATGACCGCCACGTTTCAGAATTCCCATAATAACTTGTTTATGAAAGGTTGAACAACCTTTTAACTACTTTATCCGTTACCCATCTCTCGAAACAGGAAACCAAAATTATCGGAAACCACAACATTCTACGTGTCACTTTCCAGTTCGCTAAATTTCCGGCCACTGTATATATTACTATTTTTCCCGGAAACTTTAACTGTCAATCTGTCATCACCGGTAAACTGCCGGACATTTTTATATCTATATCTATACATGAATGAATAATGGAAGTTTCTGAATTTCAGTATCTCCCAATTACTTGTTGCTCCAGCACTGTTTCTCAATGGAAGTAAGTGTGTGTGTGTGTGTATTATGTACTGTTTTTATTTTATGTAGGTTATCGCTAAATGGACATGGGTGTGATTTGAACCCTAACCTCCTCTTTTATGCTGTATTAGACTACCAAGGAATTAAATAAAGGGTTTATTGCAAAAAAAAAATAAAAAGAATTGAACTTTTCTCACCTAAAAAGGTAATTAATTCAATTAGTCTCAAAAAAGGGGTATATTTTTTTTTATTTTTGGTACAAATTAAGCCTACATGTGTGTACATATAGGCTTTCACTAAACAGTGGCAATCCACTTGTATCAAAGAGAGGACTTGACAACTGAACACGTACATTACGACTCAGTTCCTTTATGATCCTTTTTGACTAAATTCAGTTGTATATGTACGTATTCGGTTGCCACATCATCTATTTGGTACGCATGGATTGTCATGTGGTTAATGAAAGTCTGCGTGTACAAACACGTTGCATTAATTTGAATGAAAAATGAAAATACCGTTTTTGACAAAAATTGAAGTAATTATGGTGATGGAAAGTATTCTACCCCTTAATTGAAAAAAATTCAGTTAATTGTCCCTTTCTTGACAATAAACACTTAAATAAACGTGGTTTTGGAAATTTAACATTTTAGGCAAATCCGGTATCGGCCGTGAACATTATAGAAAATTTCCGGGCTCATAAGTAAGTCTTGAGTATACTATACAAAACACATTTTGATGCCACAAGCTCTAGGGTAATTTCTGCAGTTAAGTGTGATTGGGCGGGAGACGGGAGTAGTATTAAGATAAGTGGTCCCATTAGTACTTTCTGTAGTTAAGTGTGCTCAGAAAGAAGTAGTAACAGGATCGGTGATCCCATTGGTACCCTCCACTGGGGAGTAGTACCAGGATTGATGATTCCATTAGTATCTACCCCCTTAAGTGTGTTCAGATGGTATTAGTACTATCATGAGCAGTGGCAAAGCTTGAATTTTTCGGGTGGGGGGTCTGGATCTAAATTTTTCGCAAAAAAAATTTCGGGGGGTCCCCCCCCCCCCCGGCCCCTAAGAAGCTACGCCCCTGATCATGAGTGATCCCATTTGTATGAGGATGGGCTGATGTGTGATCCCTTTAGTACTCTCGGTCATTAAGTGTGCTTGGGCGGGAGTAGTACCGGGATGGGTGAAAAACCTCTGAGAAAGTCGTCACAAATAAAGCCAGGGAAATCATACACAAATGACGATCAATTTGTTTGTGCTGTGTGATTGTACAATAAATTTTAGAGTGTTATGTTAGAGGGCTAAGTTGTGAAGATTGATAATTATATACTACTCAATGAATTAGCCTTATTAGTTGTTAGGATTTGAGGATTAATAGTTGACCATCTTGTTATCAGGAATTGGTTCTTGTGCTCGTAGAATAAATAATGGGAGGATCATGTCATATGCTTTTAAAAATCGGGACACGGGAGCATGTAGATTGATTTGAATAGTTCATAAGCAGAATAGATTTAAGATAATTCTTGTGCAGGATAGGTTGTTGCTCACTATTAACTTTCATATATGCAGATCTCCGAATCCATGGTTTTCATGTAAGCATTCAAAGTACTGCTTTTCCCACAAAAATGTAGCTGTCCTGGATCATTTTTCATCTAGAGTACGTGCTAGGAAGAACTACCAGATAAAGCTTTCTTTCAGTTCTAGCTTCAGGCTAGTTGATCCTCAATTGCACTGCTTAGCCTGCCATAAATCAAGAAGATTGGGACACCTTTCTCCTTTTGCTTCCGCTGATGATAGTCTTACAGTTAATGGCAGTCCCGAAGCAAGTACTAGTGGGGATACTGTGGAACTGCGGGCCAAACTAGATCATCCGTTACAAAATGAAGGTTATAACAGTGCACTTGTCCAATCATTGCATGATGCTGCACGGGAATTTGAGACAGCCCTTAGAGGTCAGAGTTCTGTGTCGAATTTGTCATGGTTCTCAATTGATTGGATTGGTGTAGACCAAAATGCATGGGTGAAGGCCTTATCTTATCAGGTTCGTCAAGTTACATACCTACGTTTTGTTTCACCTGTGCTAATGCTTAGTCACATGTAGGTTTTGCATTCATGTATATTACTACCAATTGATCATAGATCAACTGGTACCGCCACCATGTGACCACATGTGCCCACAGATGAAGGCTGTAGGTCACAGGTTCGAAACTTGCCAAAGGCAAGTGGAGAAACTATATCTTATGATCCATGTGTAAGGATGGTGAGTCACCAGGCATGAGTTCTATGCGGTGTGCCGTGTACGCTCTGGGTATCAAGACGGTACATGAGACCAGAGGGTTCCCACCCATTTACCCTTCATGTATATTAATCATAGTAAGCTTTCTAAATGTATTCAGGCGTCAGCGTGTTCATTGCTGCTAGCAGCATGTGAGGTTTTATCTCTTGGAGATGGAAGAAACAGAGAAATCAATGTTCTGGTTCAAAAGAGGTACTTTACTACTTTTTATACACTTTGCATTTATCATTTGCATTTCATGTTTAGCCGATGTAAGTTATATTTTTTGGTAAGGGTAAAACCCTATCTAAGTTCAACAATGGCAGATAAAGGCGAGATCACAAGAACAACTTGTGATTTAGTTAGTACAGATATACATGAACAACTTGTATATCTCTATCTCAAGAACAACTTGAGAGAAAATGTGTGATCATTTGATTATGAAATGGTTAAATACTAGACTGAGACAAGTATATATAGCCTAACAACTAGCTTAACTGACTTACTATTGACCAATCATCATCAGACATATTACCACACACTAACTAACTTTGGTGTCTGATATATAACGTTGACCTTTGTTGACCCAACCGAAATGATCCAGGCGGATCCAGGAAGGTATGCATTATTTAGCAAAGTTATCTAACAGATATTTGGTCTTCCGGTTCGAATTTTTTCAGATACAGATCTCTCCATATTGATTTATCCTTTGTGTTCGAGTTATTCAGGATTTATTTAATTGCTGAATAAATATTATGAAAGTGAGTATAGTGAGATCAACTTAAATTTATGTTCATCACTTTTGTATACCGCACAAATGACACATATACTTGTTATAAAACTTCATATAACATGATAAACGCTAACGCTAACTAGTTTACACAACACACCACAAAGAAAATATGTGGAAGAAAATGTTTTAAAAAGGATATATGATACATACCCAGCTCCTATGAGAGTTTATTCAAGGCGAAAAAAATCAAATGAAACGGGGTGATCCCAAGGAAACTCCATGGAGCAACTTTACATTATTTACGGGTCTGGATTTGACTCGTTCAAACCTGATCCAGAGTATTGGGAGATAGAGTGGTCAGAATGCTGAATAGTCTGGTGAATTTAAGATCAGGATGTTCAGAAGTTGGAGGGACATAACTGCTTCATCAAAGCTCACCTTTAAATGTTCTGTTCTTGTTGAATTCCATTCTGAACTTTGTATTGGAGATCGCCTATCTCGAATCAGGCATTTCAATTCCTAAATTCAGCCAAATTTACCTTTTTAACCTTAGAATCTATCAATTGGTTTTGTCTTGTTGAATTCCATTTTGAACTTTGTATTGGAGATCGCCTATCTCGAATCAGTCATTTTAATTCCTAAATTCAGCCAAATTTACCTTTTTATCCTTAGAATCTATCAATTGGTTCCATTCCCGGGAAACGAAGGAACAAAAATGGTGCACACCCAGAGCAATCCTGAGGGTAGCAGCAATCAGCCTGACCAAATTGCTGCACAGTTGGCCGCTATCGCTGCTAAACTTGAGTCTATGGAATCTACCACTATACGCTTTAAAGAGCTAAATAGTTCAACTTTATTACACTAGACGATTATTATAGTTTCTATATTTTAGGCAAGTAACATGTATTGATAATAATCTGCTTTCCACATATATCAAATAATTTCAGTTTATTTTAATTGAAAACCATTATTTTTAGAAGATTGGAAATCAGCATAATCTTAGAATCACTAAAAGAAAACTTATTTTTAAACAAAAATCCGACTAAAAAATAATTAAAATTTTAGATAATAATAAGCTAAATCATAGACCGAAAAAAGGAATAACATATGCTTACCTGCACTTTTTGGAAATCAATGGGAATAAAACGAAGAAACAATTTTAAAAAGTTTTAACATTAAATTAAAATATTTATTTCAATATTCTACCACCAAGCCACGGATGTGAGAGTCAATCAAACAAAGTGGGTATGCATTCTTTAGGGTTTATCTAAAAAATATTTAAAATTTGAAATGTTAACACTATTGGTAGGATTTTGAGGGTATGCAATTGCATACCCTGACTGTAGGTACGCATCTAACTGTTGCATTGGTGCAGTCTGTCACGACTCTGTGCTACGTTGGAAAGTGCTATCAGGGATACATTGTCAGACAAAGAATCAGAACTTTATGAATGGTTTTGGTCTGAACATGTCCCAGTGAGGGTATCTACTTTTGTTAATTATCTTGAACAAGACCAATGGTTTGCTGATGTTGTTGGGATCAACAAAGGAATGTTGTCAAGCTTGATGGATGCAAGCGAGAGAACAGTGCCTATTTTTGCTTTGAGTTGCGTTGCTGCAATAACAAAACTTGGGCCAGCAAAAGTTTCTTGCACACAGTTTTACTCTATTGTTCCAGACGTAAATGGTAGACTAATGGAAATGCTAGTTGGATTAGTTTCCATACGCAAAGGTTATCATTACATTAAAAAGATAGGTCTTCACAGAGAATTCCTAGTCCATTTTGGGCCTCGTGCTGCAGCATGTAGAGTGGAAGATGATCACGGCATTGAAGAGGTTTTATTTTGGGTAAATCTTGTGCATAAGCAGCTACTACAGGCTCTTGGTAGAGAACGAATATGGTCAAGACTATCAACATCTGAAAGCATTGAGGTAATATTATATTTCATTTTTTGATTAAACAAATAAAAACATTATCATTTTATTTTTGTTCTGTAGGTTTTAAATAAGGATTTGGCTATTTTTGGATTCTTCATTGCTCTGGGAAGGAGGACTCAGTGCTTCCTTTGTGCAAAAAACTTTGAAGCACTCCCTGAACCAATTGATGCTTTAATCAGGTGAATCTATTAAGTGACAATTATTTCTGTATTTGTCAGTGTTTCTCGTAACAATTATGCGTTGATATGAATCTGATTGTCCTTTTTTTTCGTAGCAGGTATCTCATTGGTGGCAGTGTGCTGTACTATCCTCAGCTGTCATCGATAAGTTCATATCAACTGTACGTGGAGGTTAGCATATTTAAAACTATACATTCTATATAAAAAGTTAATATTTGTTAATCTAATAGTAGCCTGTTTTATCATAGGTTGTATGTGAGGAACTGGACTGGCTTCCATTTTATCCAGGTGTAGAGAACTCGAGGCACTTGCATGGTCATAAAAGCACACAAGATCCTCCAAGTGAGGAAGCTATCACCCTTGCTTTAGAAGTTTGTTCACACTGGATTCAAAGCTTTATTAAATACAGCAAATGGCTGGAGAACCCTTCTAATGCTAAAGCTGTGAGATTCCTATCTAGAGGGTATACCATTATTCATAGTTCATTACAAAAATATTACATATCAAAGTCGGCTTGTTATCAAGTGGACTAAGATATGTTTAAAATTTCAGGCACAACATATTAAAGAAATCTAAGGAAGAAGTGGGTTTACCAAAGTAAGTTGAACGAGACCAAGTGACAGTTCTCTTTTTTTTTTTCTTTCTATGCAAAGATTCATGCACATCGGTGAATGATGATTATATAGTCAAAACATGTTAATATTGATGCCTGCAATTATCAAATTGAATCTCTTGATCAACAAACGATTATTAACTTTCATGATTAACGGTTTAAGGAAATGTTGATGCAGAAAGCTGATGACCGAAAACAGTGCAACAAGTTTAGTAGAGATAGCTAGTTCTAGAAGTTACGTTTCATCAAGAAAAGATCTTGATTCTTTTGATCAGGTATCTTCATCTTCTTGAGGACTACTATGAAATGCTTTTTCCGTGACTAGCTATGCATATACTTTGCAAGAAGTTCAAATTTGGCCAATCTTTAAATTTGTTGCTGCTTAGATGTATTGGTTCTTTTTTTTTAATTTTTTTTTGTGGATTCCATTTTGCACCCTTGTTACTGCTTAGGCAGAAAATTACATAATGATAAGGAGGTCTTGGGTTCATGCCCTGCCTCCAGCAGTTTGGCGTGCCCCACTGTGCTAAGGGAGTTGTGTGGAGCTGTTCCTTGTGGGATGGGACAATGGCTGGTGCCAAAAAAGGCACCCGGGGTCAAGGGTGTCCCTGCCAACCTATACACTTTTTGGGAGAAAATTATTTAAGGATACACTGTACCAGCTTCTGAAGTATACAAGGGGGGAAGTGTTTATATATATAATATGGTAGCAGCTCAACCTGGTTACATAATAATGGGTGGCTCAGTGGCCGTTCAAAAAAATATATATATATAATAATGGGTTGATTTGGGGGGTTGTTTAATCTCAGACGATCCAAATGGATAATATCAATTAAAATAGCTTAAATGGAAATGGTTCAAATGGGGCGAGCTGGTCAAAACGCAAAAGTCACCCAGATTGTATTGTAATGCATTAAACCTTTTAAGTCATGTTATCCAAAAAGTTATTGGTAGATTGTTACTGAAGTAGTATAAATATTTTTAATCATACTTGACAGTTGACACACTAGCTATTTATAAAAAGTTAAATATTTAGATAGGAAAGTGTTTCACGAGAATCCAATCTGACCGCTACCAAAATATTACCCATTACCCAACCCAATCGACCCACCCATTTGCCACCTCTTACCTATTATAATGATGAGCTGATGCACTTTTGCTACAATCTGTTAGGCACTGGAGAGTGTTGATGAAGCTCTTCTCAAGTTGGAAAAATTACTTCAGAAACGACACGTATCAAGCTCCAGTTCTGGGAGGGAGCATCTAAAACCTGCTGGTTCTGATCTTGATAAAATAAGAAAACTTAAGAAAGAGGCTGAATTTCTCGAGGCTTCTTTTAGAGCAAAGGCAGATTCCCTTAAGCAGGTAACTCTACGCATTTGAGTTATGACAAACATACCCAAGATATTATTTTCTTGTGATGGAAAATATGCTTTGTGAAACCAGATACTATGTCATTCACAGCTAAAGGTTTTCTGGACAATTTTGCTTGACTATTGTTATAGTTAACTTCTGTATCTAGTTGACTTGAATAAATCTTAATGGAATTAGGGGAGTGATATCAACCGTTCTGGGTCTTCTGTTAGCAACAAGAGGCAGTCTAATAGTAATAGAGGCGTTAGCCGTGGGGATTCAAATATAGTGAGGGATAAGTCTAGCAGGTATAGTCCTATATTAAATAATTATTTAGCACTTGACCATAACATTAGGGGCAAGTTGCATAAAAGGTAATGACCTTCAGTCTGATTTCTGTTTTCGGCAACACACTCTGTTTTAAGTTACAAAACAGCTCAAACTTTCAAGATTATGATTAAAAAATATATATGTATATTGATTTAGGGACTTAGGGCAATCTTACCTGGTTACCTGCTCAAATATCGGTGTAACAGCTGCAGTGTGGGTAACTTTGACCATGTTGACTTTTTCTTCGGGCATGACACTTGGAAACCAGTTAGCTTATAAGATTACCTCAACGAAATCTTTTTGAAAGTTCGAGCCTTTTTCTGAGGGAATAAGTGTGTTACCCAACATTGAAGCCAGACCTGAGCTGGTTACCATTTTATGCAATTTATCCTGACATTAGTATCTGATGCTTCAATAGTTCAATTTTATTGGCATTCTCCTTGTTTATTTTGCTTTCCTCATTTCTGTGTTATTAGTACTTCCAATGGCTTATGGAGCTTTTTGGTACGCCGTCCTAGAACCCTAGACTCCGGTTCACCAACTTCCTATAGAAGTGTATGCTACTAATCACTTTTTCTTGGTTTTATCTCTTCACACATACAGACATGCTTTGATCAAATGCAGACATACTTGGTTTAGTTTTTAATTTTTACGAGCCTGAAGATGTTTATTCAGATTTGTTTTTATGCAGGACAATACACATGTAACTGAAACAAATGAAATCCAGCAATTTAAACTAATAAGAAATGAGCTGCAAGAACTTGAAAGGCGGGTCCAAAGAAGTGCTAAACGCTCCAACAACAAAGAGGTTGTTTCTATATTTATACCTAAAGTAGATGGAGCAAATAAGTTGGATACAAAAGACCTCCATTCCATACTTCAAGGAAGTAGTCATGCAAAACTTAGCATGGGTGCTTTTCTTTTACTTTCTATATTATGATTGGTTCTATTTTTGGTTTATTCAGGAGGAAGTTAATACGATGGATGCTGCTGCTAAGTATTCTAGTGATCCCAAAGGGCTTCAAGTGGTCAAGGTGCAGGAGAAAGAGAATTTTATTGAGAAGTCCTTGCATATGCTCAAAGAAACTACCACGGTATTTATGATGCAGCTGCAGCCTGCAGGAATAGTCCTCTTTGTATAAATTTGTTTGATTGCAATCACTGATTTTTTTTTACCATTGCTTATGATCAGGATGTGTTGCAAGGTACTCAACTTCTAGCAATAGATGTTGCTTCAGCTACTGGATTGCTTATAAGGGTCCTCACAGGGGATGAATTGACAGAAAAAGAAAAGCAAGGTCTTCGAAGAACTCTAACTGACTTGGCTTCAGTCATTCCGATCGGGTTTCTCATGCTTTTACCTGTGAGTTCCCATCTATTTACTTTAATTACTCATTTTGGAGGTCATTTGTATAGGTCCTGTTTGCTCTATAAGATGTGCCTACATGGACAGTGGACATTGTAGGAAAGCAGTAGCCCCACCATCCCAAAATAAAATGAACTCCGTTCCTTTTTTCTTTGTACGAAAATTACAATAAGATTTGTCTTGTTGGTTCAGTTTTGATCCAAATTTGTGAATGTACCAGTAGTCATCACAAAATACTAGCATCCTTAGTTTTCGTCTGAGATCTTTTCATTGAGGTCTGAACTTAGTCAACTTACTATCAAAAATCTTTGTAAATTGTGTGCTAAGTGAAAAATTGCATTTGTTTAGGATAGAGAGAGAGAGAGAGAGAGTACTGTATGAAATAGAGGTGACATAATGGTTGGATCAGGGGGCTTGGGTAACGGGTCAAAACAGCTGTCCATTAAAAGTATATAGAATTATTTTTCAGGTTATTCATAATTACGAAAACAACAGTTTACAAAAATAACCTTAATCTTTGAATTAGAAGATGGTATGCACCAAAATGAACTTTCAGTGACTTTTAACCCGTTTGAAATGTTCCCCTTCAACTAAACTTCATTTGACCCTTTTGGAGTAAAACACAACCTAAATCGACCTGTTTATTAGTGAACTGGTTGAAAATGTCACCTCTTGTATGAAACCTTGGAATTGAGTAGCTTGGGGGAAGTTGATGGCCTAACCATTTTTTCTTCATACCTTCTGATCTAAAATTACCACATGAGCATTATGTAGGTTACCGCAGTTGGGCATGCAGCGATGTTAGCCGCTATTAAGAGATATATACCATCCCTGGTGCGTATACCAGTCTCAAATTCCTTGCTTTGCTAATAATTGAGACCTAGTCTTACAAAGTCACTTGTTTTGTTTAGATTCCATCTACATATGGCCCGGAAAGGTTGGATCTACTGAGGCAACTTAGAAAGGTCAAGGAAATGGACACTACAGATGTGGACCCCCTGACACCTGCTGATGAACCATAAGGTCCATAACAAGTTGGATGTCATCACAAAAGAATCTTGTAACTAACACATCATTGTGGATCTCAACATCACATCTTAACAAGGTATCCTAGTTTTCCATAGAGGTCATTTCAAGGATGGGCGCACTAGGTGGGACACTAGTAGCTGTCTCCGGAATGTATAGGAATACGTATGTTTGTCTTCAGCCCATTTTCAAAGGTTGGGTACTCCATACAAATTTTCTTGTAGCTTATGGTAGGGGTCAGTGTCCACGAGGAATGATAGTACTTAATGGCAAAATTGTAATCAAGAAACCATATGGAAAGGAAACCTATCTGTCTGGCAATTGGGGTTATTTATTCTTTAAACTCCAAAAAAGCATACAAATTACATGCATTTATGTTGATGTTGTTCTGAATCAATACAACTCCAAATTATAGTTTATATCCAGAAAGTTATTCAGAGAATATGGAACAATACATGTAAGTTCAACAGGCCCTTTGCACTAGAATAAAATAGCAACTTAACAAGTAGGCTACTAGGCTGCAAATACTTCAGCAAACGTAAGCAAGATAGCAAGGTGGTCGACAAGTATCTACTCGGCAAATGGATAATACAAGCCAAGCAGATATTTGAGTTTGTTAATTTGCAGATAAAAGGACAATCATATATGTGTGAGAAAACTTCCCATTAATAAAAATAAATAAATAAAAAGATCAATGTAGAACACATATCTGAAAGGAAAGACGAGAAAAATACAATATTTGTTCTAACCTAAGTCCAAGACTCTACACTCGACTAATTTAGTAAAAATCAGTCACCAACAAAATAAAAGAATACCGCAATGGTAAAATAATCCATTAGGGTCAGTAAATTCAGTTTCTAACAAGTCAGGCTATGAACGATCATCTTGATGAAGCTTAATTAACTGGATGAGGTGAGACCTGGCACGATTTATTGCAGCAAAACTGAGACACAGGTGTTCTTCAAGATCTGTGAGCTGTTTCTGAAAATATACATGGTTTCTTCTTAGCTGCCTTGATACCTCCATAATAGAATGCATATCCTTTCCCCTCCATAAACCACTGCGTATAAAGCTTTTATTAACCTCAATATCAGAATACAGATGGTTCACAAGGCGCTCAATGGTAATTATATCTTCATGAAGTACAAAAGTTCCCCTTTGTGCAGCATCTAACCGTTGCAGAAGATACTGCTCTTTCTTCTCAAACTTTGAAGGGATAAATACAGGGAGAAACGCAACTGCAACAAGACCAATAAGCGCATGCCTTGCAATGATCACTCCCGCTATCACAACACCGACAGTAATACTGATTAAACTAAGGGCAGAACCAATGGTGACCCAATGAAGCAAACGAATACGAGAATTTGACTTTTTGATTAGACTCTCAAGTTGACCATTGAGGTCAGAGAAGCAATGACGCATGCCACGGACATTTCGGGAGCTGGGGTTAGGAAACGGGTTCTCAAGTTGTTCATATTTAAAGAGAAGATCAAAGGCTCGGTTACATTGTGGTGATGAAAGTGAGTCAGTGTCAGAGTCCAAAGGGAGAACATGGAGGAGATCATCTAAAGGTGCAATCAGCATACGGACTCGTCTGATGGCTTGAGTCAGGTCAAGACATAATCGAGCCTTGTTTTCACTATGGTCAAAGAATGACCAGAGAAGATCAGTCACAAAACCAGGCTTTTCAAACTGAAGAATGTCATCAACAAAGTCCCGGTTTGGGCGAAGAACCTGTGCCAAGAGTTGGTCCTGTGTAATCTCACCAGGTCTTTCGGTTTCTATGTCGAGAAAAACCCGTATCTCACTATAAGAACTTGTTTGCAATGCTGATGCATACTCGTTAGTTAGTGTTGGAGAAGGTTGAGATCCCGATCTTGAAGTTATATCAGCTGAATTCCCTTCACTCATTAACAATCAGACAGACATGTTACATTATGATTATGTTCATCATAAAGAGTACCAAAAAGGTTTAACAAGTTTACCAGGCAACGGTAATTGATGAGAACGAAAGTTTTCAGCTGTTGCTGCCTGTGATGGCCTCAAACAATGCAGCATGATCAACCCTCAAATTAAAATAGTCGCTATCAGATACTAAAAGGTTCAAATAAACAATACACTCTGCTATCTGCAACAAAATCAAGCTGTAAGTCCATAACAGAAGCAATTTTGCATACAAGAAGAAAAGTATAACTGTTGCAGAGTCGTCACATGCGAAAAAAGTAATCATATAGAGAACAATGTCCATAAGATTTAAATCTCATTACATGAACATAAAAATTGAATACTTGACACACAAAGCATCCAAAACCAATTTTTTTCCTAGTTTCTTATCTGGTCAATTATTAATAACCATACAAAGTTATTACTCACAAAATAAATAAATAAATTTGTAACCCGGTAGAAAATCTAAGGCCATACTATGATAAATTCCTCTTTGGAAACGAGGTCCAGATTATCCTAAGCTACACAGGTGTTCAATTTAAACTAGAACATGCTACTCAAAGTACACCAAAATGTATCTAACTATCCCGTTTTACTATTGTATTTATCTGTTGCCCTCTGCATCAGGTAACCATTAAAATAGCAACACTTTTGCTGTCTCGGCAACCATATAAGTTCCCACATCATCAAAACTGGCACGATGCGACAGGTTTACAAGTTACAACCAACTAAACGTTCGTTGAATCAAAAAGGTTAAACTGAAAGGCGAATACAAACAATCGTAACACGAGCATAGTTGGATACATCTTGTTGTAATTTGTGTCAAGAAAATATGATACTTCAAAAAGATACCCAAATAACGAGTTCCCCTAATTCAATCATCAACAAAATTATAGCAACAAATTAAGCACTTACGTAGCTTCAAATAATCAACCCTCACACGACTGTTAAAAAAAAGCACTTTCCCGTTACATAAGCTAAAACACACCTAAGAGCCAAACACTTGAAACTACGTCTCGGCTTTCAAAAAACGCGATAAGCTAAACGCACTCCCGAATACAGAACCGAATAAACACCTAAATACAGTACCTCATCTCAATCTATTAAACCCACAATCATCACTACAAGTAAACCCCTATTTATAACCAACAAGCTAGCTACTAGGGAGACTTACACGGCAAGAAATAATAAATAAATAACTAATTAATGAGAAACAAAAAGTAAAAAAAAAATAATAATAAATGAAAATACCTAAGAAAAAAAAGTATTAATTTAATTATCGTCTTGAAGAAGTTTGCGAAGGCGGGATTTAAGGTAATCAGAACGAGCTTTGGCACGAGCTTGTTGAGGGGATATGTTAACGAACGACAAGTAAGCACCGGCTGCAAAGAGTGTCGCACCGGTGACGAACACGATAGCGCTGCCTGTTACTTGTTTTCTAGTTGGCGGGTACGACCAAAACACCATTTTTCTCAACCTTAATTTAATTATTGTGTGTCTCCGTGTCGCCTAAGTTTGATTTTAGGCTTGCTAGTGTTTAGAAAGGTTTTTCAAAGATTTTAGATACCTTTCATTTTGATCCACGAGTGAAGGGTATCCGCATGATACGACGGTGGTAAATATTTTGTGCGATTAGAAATGTTAGTTGTTAATAATTACTAGATGGATGCTCACGCAATGCGGTGACGAAGGCGGTGACAGCGATGTGGTGGTGGCGGCGGGTAGTGTAGATAACTGATATAAAGGTAATTGATGTGAAAATGGTAATGTAGTTATTTTTGGAGTTATAGATGGTGTAAATTAATAGGGGTATCATTGGTATATCAAGTGAAGATGTTTAAAATATTAATTAAAAATGAGGGCATTTTAGGTAGATCAAATTATCTTTTGAGAAATGGGGAAAGGGGAAATGCTTTATATAGTACTAGAAGGGTATCCGCGCAATGCGGCAGTGTTGGTGGCGGCGACGGTGTGATGGTGGCAGCGGCGAAGGTAGTGGTGGTGGCGCGACGGGTGGTGGCGGCTGTGGTGTGATTATTATTGTAAAGGTAATTGATGTAAGAAGATGTGCGTAGTTATTTTAGAAGTTGGTGGATCTATGTTGTAAATTATTTCATTAAGGGCAATATAGGTATTTTAAGTGGAGATGTTTAAATTAGTGAATAAAAAGAGGGACATTGTAGGATTATCAACTTCTTAGTTGAAAAAAAAAGGTGTAAATGTTTTATAATGTAGTATAAATTATAGATCATAGATATAAATGATATTGTTAAAAATAAAATAAAAGTAATTATATAGGCGATCTTATAAAGATTTTAGTGTTGAATAATCAAAAAGTCAACCATGTGAAGCATTTAATATTAACGAGCAGGTTTGTGTGCCGCCCGTTGGGCGGCGACGGAGTTTGAAACATGTTGTGGTATTTAAATGGATGTTATTGGCGTATACGTCTCACACGGTCGGGTTCAAACCAAAAGTATCATGTTAACGTGATGTAAAGTGAAAAGGCGAAAACCCAAAAGAAAAACGTAATCAAAAAAGTATGGCAAAAACTATTTAAAAAACCGGGAAAGATATATATGAAACCAAATTTAAAAAAAGTTAGATTGTCAAAATAAAAAGTAAGAAACCTTTGGGGGTGAAAATGAAAATCGCAACAGGACAAAAGTTAGGGGGCAAAAATGGAAAGCAAAAAAGTTGGGTGTTAAATCGAAAATCGCAATAGGACAAATGTTATGGGGCGAAAATGGAAAGTCAAAAAGTTTGGGGGTTAAATCATAAAAGGGCAAAAGTTTGGGGGCTAATGTGAATTTCGCAAAAGGACAAAAGTTAAGAGGCAAAAATGGAAAGTTAAAAAATTTGGGGGTAAAATTTGGGGGTAAAATGAAAAAGGGTCAAAGTTTACTATTCATGACTTGCTCTTTTAAATATACAAATTTATGTTAACCTGATGTAAAGTGAAAAGACGAAAACCCAAAAATCAAACGTAATCAAAAAAAATACGGAAAAAAGTCAAAAAGTTAGATTGTCAAAATAAAAAATCCAAACCTTTAGGGGTGAAATTGAAAATCACAACAGACAAAAGTTAGGGGGCAAAAATGAAAAGCAAAAAAGTTGGATGTTAAATCGAAAATCGCAATAGGACATAAGTTAAGAAGCAAAAATGAAAAGGTAAAAAGTTTGGGGGTTAAATCAAAAAAGACAAAAGTTTGGGGACTAAGTCAAAAACCACAAAATGACAAAAATTATGGGGCAAAATTAAAAATTAAAAAACTTTAGGGTTAAATCAAAAGTAATAAAAGTTTACTATTCATAAAGTTTGTTTTTAATTATATATATAACTAGAAAAAATCAAATCGTGCTCCGCTGCGATGTATTTGAAAAACTTCAAAAAACCACTAACCATAACAAAAGTATAAAATACATGTTTTAGAATTCATGTTAGTAAAAATTAGAAAATCCATGAGCAAAATGTTCTCTAGAGTGGAAACACGGGTTTTCTCATAATATATTTCTTTTAAAATTTGAGTTGGGTATATTAAGAAACAATCTTGTTGAGCCTAAATTTGTCGTAAAAAATAAAAGTAAATATTAGAAAATTGGTAAATTATGGTGGTTCATAAAGAGAATTGATAATTGTATCACACATTTTGATAAATTTATCATGCATTAAATACTTGTACTATCTGTTATATCATTTGTACTTTGTGATAGATTAATTAAAAAGTGTGTTACACTCCCTCATTAAAGGAAAGAGAGAAGTCATGGGGATTGGACCTTTGAATTCAAAACAAACCATCTTTCAAGTCCAAATATTATCCCATATCTTAATTAAGTTTGGTT
>JAOXNX010000035.1:19810935-19821353 GCA_028566075.1 Solidago caesia
CTTCTGACATTCTCTTCTGACACTTTCTTATTTGGACACCGCATAAACTCCCCGTTTTATATAAAACTTGGAGTTTTCACGGCAAAAACTCCAAGTTTTATATAAAACGGCACGTTTATGCGGTGTCCAAATAGCTATTTTGTCCTTATCTGGGTGTATAAGTAAGACGACCCTTTTTAAATGACAAACTATCATATTCAAATTCTTGATTCAAATTAATACAATAATAAATTCAATAACTTTTTAGTATATAATAAAATAATATACATATATGTCAATTTTCCATCTCTACCTACTAATTAATGAATAAGTAGTTAATAATTATAAATTTTATTAGTTGTTGCATGGGTATAACCTAGTATATATATATAATAATGTACGAGTAATAAAATAAAATAATTAAAGATAGACCGAGAAGACCTGTCCAATAAACCTTCACTATATATATTTCAGAGGTCACAAAGGTTAATTAGGCCAATCAACCTACTATATTTGAAGGGGATGACGAAGCTGCTGCTAGCAGCATGCTTCTCCCCTTGAAAAAAAATTTTTTTTTTTTTTTTTTTAATTCAATCACGTGGTATGATATGTGAGTGAGAAAGCTAGCAGCAGCTTGCTAGCTGCTAGCAGCATTTTTGTTTTTCCCATATTTTAAAGGTCACATCAAAGGTTAATTAGGCCTATCAACCTTCACTATAAATTAAATTCTTAAGTTTCATTTTCCACTAAAGCCATTTCTTATTCTCTCTCTCTCTCTCTATCTCTCTCTGTGAGTGTTCTCTTGATAACTCTTGATACGATATATGACAATCCCTACAAAAAGGTTAGTTATTATACTTTCAAATTTAAATCATCTTATTCAACCTTTTATTATATAAATAAATATATAAGTTATCCTAGTACCATATCATATTAAGGGAGTAATCAACAATCTTGTATTAATTTGTTGGGAATATACTATATTTCTATATTGTTTAAATTCCAGGTTATCATGACTATATTTCTGGATCCATAACTTTACATATTTGTTTATTAATTATTATCCTAATTGTTCATATAAAAACCTTTGTTTCCACCATATATATTATCCTTTATAATTAATAACTTAATTTATATATGATGTTACACCATAATTACACAATTTAAATATATTGATACTAATCGACTGACTGATCTAGCTAGTAATCACATATACATGAAATGTTAATTTCGTTACTATATGTGTAGGCTAGAAGGAAAGGTGGCTTTGATCACTGGAGCAGCAAGTGGAATCGGAGAATGTACTGCAAAGGTCTTTGCTGAACATGGTGCAAAAATCGTCATCGCAGACATCCAAGACCAGCTTGGTCAAGCTGTTTGTGAGGCCATAGGGTCATCAAACTCAATATATGTCCATTGTGATGTAACCAATGAAGATGATGTCAAAAACGCGGTAGATCTTGCAGTTTCCACCTATGGTAAACTTGATATCATGTTTTGTAACGCAGGTATAGCAGATCCTAACAAGCAACGCATCATTGATAACGAAAAAGTAGATTTCGAGCGCGTACTTAGTGTGAGTGTTACGGGGGTATTTTTGAGCATGAAACATGCTGCCAGGGTCATGGTTCCTGCACGATCTGGCTCAATTATATCAACCGCTAGTATTTCTTCAAAAGTTGGTGGTGCAGCCTCACATGCTTATTGTTGTGCCAAACATGCTGTGGCCGGTTTAACAAAGAATCTAGCAGTGGAACTTGGACAATTTGGAATTCGAGTCAATTGTTTGTCACCTTATGCAATGGTCACACCACTAGCCACAAATTTCGTTGGGCTCGAAGGGGAAATGCTAGAAAATGTGATGAACTCGCTTGCCAACCTTAAAGGACCGACTCTTAAAACCGATGATGTCGCTAAGGCCGCCCTTTTTCTGGTGAGCGATGACGCAAAGTATATTAGCGGACAAAATTTGTTTATTGATGGCGGATTTAGCATTGTTAATCCATCCTTCAACATGTTCCAATACCCAGAGAATTAATCTTTAATTAAATGGCGAGACCTTGTCTTATGTTACATTTTTAATAAGAAAAAGCGACAAGATGTATGCTTTTTTATTGTAATATTCCGCGAGTTTAGCTTACTTTAATTATCGATGTTAACAATGCAGGCCGTCCAAGTTCAAAATTTATATTATTTTCAATGTAGTATTCTTGGTGCTTTCCTACAAATAAACTATTTTGAATTATCCACTAGAAAAAACGGCAATAAATTAAAAACATTTCTGTTTCCGTTAGGATATTTTGATATTTTAGAATGTGTAAAGTTCCGACTAACTACCACCAAGATGGCTTAGTGGTTAGACGTCATGTTTTTTCAAAAGAGATTTCAAGTTCAAAACCTCTTTGGATACTTGGGTGTGTCAGGCCGTCCCATGGATTTGGAGGGGCCTGTACCATTACAGCATTACTATAAAAGGGGTGCCTGAAAATGAATAAAGTATACTTTGCTAACAAAATTTTCGTAATTATTGCTAGCAATAATAATACGAGTATATGTTTAACATATTCAGCTAGACAATATCCAATCACAAATCCTAAAGACTATGAATAATCTATATCAAAAATTGATTACGGAAAGAAAGAAAAATTAATGAATATCAAGAAAGGAAAAAAAAAATCATAGCTGAAATCCCAAAGGTGAAAATAGAAAACTATGTGTACGTGGATCTTGAGGTATAAACCCATATACAATAATACACTTACAAGCAAGGAAGGTTCTGTTCACAATGAACAGTGAACTTATTCTTTTATTTTTGTTAGTGAGTGTTCGATTATTTGTTTGTGAATGTTCGATTGTATATGTTCGTTTACATACATATTAATTTATGTTTTATTTGTAATTTTAATCTATATTTATATTTTAAAGAAATAATTTTTTTAAAAATAGAAATACTTCTTTTATTTCTAAATCATGTCAACATTTTCTTTTGTGATGTTGAATTTGAAGCATAATGCTTTTAATTATATGTTTGTGACTTTTTTCATTTGTGTTCTTTCGTAATGTGTTCGTTTATGAATTATAATATAATTCATAAACGAAAGAATATAAATGCAATCTTATGTTCATTTATCCTTTTAATTAAAACTGAATGAACATGAAAATAAGATTGCGTTCATTGGTTTGATTAAAATAATGTACATGACCAAGAATTTGTTTTTGTTATTGGTTCTGTTCTACATAGCCTTATCCATTTGTAACAACATGTCTTTTGTATTTTCCAGAAGTAACACCAACCACTAGAATGAGATTAGTTTCTCTATATATACGTAACAAATTAAGCCACAAATTAATATCCTCATATACAATTCTTAACCTTTTGTTTGTTAGTCACTTCAATCATCCGTGAGCTTCAAAGCCAATGGCAACCACTACAAGAAGGTTATCCTTAATTTACACTAGCATACAAGTTTTTGAATTATTTTCTTTATTATACTTTATGCTATACTAATTTATAAACACATAATTCTTGTAACGGGGGAATAAATAGAGTAACGGGTCATTTTATTTTTTATTTTTTCGAAGTCAAATGTTATGTCATATTATTATTAGGTGAAGGCAAAATTAAATGGGTGCATGATATGATGCCATCCAATTGGAGCTAGCTCACTCCTTAATCTAAAAATGGGGTGGGGTTAATGTTTTAATATGACAGTATATATAGATAGACAGTCGAACATATTTTTGTTTGAGTTTTAAGTTCGCTTGCATCTCTAAATAACTTGATTATGATGTTATTATTTGTATATGGTAATATATAAATAGGTTAGAGGGGAAGGTAGCATTGATAACAGGAGCAGCAAGTGGTATTGGGGAATGTACTGCAAAACTCTTTGCTGAACATGGTGCTAAAATAGTCATCGCGGACATCCAAGACCAACTTGGTCAAGCTGTTTGTGAGGCCATAGGGTCATCAAACTCGATATATGTCCATTGTGATGTAACCAATGAAGATGATGTCAAAAATGTTGTAGATATGGCCGTTGCCACATATGGAAAACTTGACATCATGTTCAATAATGCAGGAATCATGGGTCCTGGCAAGGATCGAATCATGGACAACGAAAAAATAGACTTTGAACGTGTGCTTAGTGTTAACATCACAGGAGTTTTTCTAGGCATGAAACATGCCGCTAGGGTTATGGTACCAGCACAAGCGGGCACGATATTATCAACATCTAGCATTTCTTCAGGTATTGCTGGTGTAACCCCACATGCATACACTTGTGCGAAGCATGCCGTAGTTGGGCTCACCAAGAATTTAGCAATAGAGCTTGGACAATTTGGCATTCGAGTAAATTGTATGTCACCTTATGGGATAGCCACACCCCAGGCTACAGGCTTCCTTGGGGTTGATGTTAAGACCGTAGAAAATAAGATGAACACGTTAGCAAACCTTAAGGGCGTGACGTGTCAAACAGATGATGTTGCTAAAGCCGCCCTTTTCTTGGTAAGCGACGAGGCTAAGTACATTAGCGGGCAAAATTTATTTATTGATGGTGGATTCTGCATTTTTAATTCATCATGGAACATGTTCCAACACGTACCCTGAAAATCCTTCAAAGTTATAATCACAGATTGTAATTTTATGTCGATAACGTTTGGGTACAGCAAGTGGTGAAAACAATGTTTTGAATTTATACTGATGTTTAATAGTATCTATACTATTAGATAATTCAAAGCCAACGGTCGGCGAAGCCGGCCGCTAGCTACAAAAGCTTAAATGTTTCAATTATCAACCACCGCGCATTGCGCGAGTATAGAATAAATTGTTCATGTGGTGCAACAAAGATTAATAATTTTAGTGTATAAACGACTTGAATTCTTGTAGTTCTGCAAGCCAGTTAGCATCCAAACACCTTTAAGAAGGGCTAATTAACATTTCCAAACTCAAGAGATCGAGTAGCTAAACATGGATTGAAATTTGAAAAACAATGGTCAAACTGAACAACATTTCCATACACGAACTTTGTCCTATATATAGTGGCTAGGTTAATTACGTACTCTTCTACTAAAATTTTACCTTTGCTCAAACATATGAAAACTAAAATCGGTCACGTACCCATGCAAGCTGCTAAGTTGAGATAAAACCTTCAAGAATCTTTAAGGGGGTTGGGTGGGGAGTCGAAACCCAAGTTTGTTTCCAATTTTAAAAGAGAGCACAATATCAACTTTATGGGCCTTCAAGAATCACAATTCTCTGTACTTGATGAAGTTAATTTGGATTCGATTTTGATGTGGTGGATGCTTTTGGTTAATCTGGTGGTATTTGTTGAAAGTCGTCCCAAATTATTGTACTCTACTTTTGTTAGCTTATGGAAGAGTAGTGGAGAAGCTAGCTTGGGGATAGGTAACACACACCAAAGAACAAAAGGGAGGTTGAGCAAAGTGTGAGGGCTCCGTCCATCAGAAGAGAAGCTGTGGAAGAGGGGGAACATAGGAGTGTGAGAAGGTAGAGCAATATGTGAGGGCTCCTTCGGTTCATGTGTGTGTCCGTTCCGTGTGGTGGTCTTGGTGATTCAATAACGAAGGCGTGAATTCTGTTATTGTAATCTACCGTAGGTGGCATGAGAAACTAAAAGTGTTCATGTTGCGTTTGTTTTTCTGTTTACATTATTATTGGCAATTATTCTTGTGTTGATTTCTTACGATTGGTGGTGATTGATCCTAACAAAGTGGTATCAGATCCAGGTTTGTGGATAAGAAATCACACACTCGTGGGAGGCCAATACGTCGTTAACAGAAAATTAGTTTTGGAGTTCGTAACTTTCTATGTAGCGGTGGGAAAAGTGACGGATCTTGCTCGTTAGCCGTTGGATCATGAAATTTGAGCTGCAGGTTCATGACGTATGGTGATAAGATCTGAGCGTTGGGATCTTTGATCATAAGTTTCTGTAGGGAGTTATGGGTTGTTGAAGTTGGCTGCAGAAAATTGGTTGTGTGTAGCGCAGCTGTGAAAAACGAACATCATGGGTTTGTGAACCGTTGGATCACTGTGTCTTTTGAGCTAGGGATTCGAGACACATATATCAAGGTTTTCACCATTGGGTTTTCTGATTCAAGGTTACTACAGAAAGGTGGAGATGTTCAAAGTAGTAGTTGTTGTTGTTGCAGCAGACTTGTTACTATTTAACTGGTTCCAAGGTAAAAGACGCATGTTTGGATGTGGCGTGTATTATTCCCTTTGGTGGTATGGGGGCGACTTCCATGGCTCCCGGGTTAGCCTTGCACAATGCTATGGAGAAGAAAAAAAGGAAGTATGCATCCAAATGTGAGGACAACGGATACAAGTTCATATCATTCGCTTTCTCTACGTTTGGGGAATTCGATAAGGATACTTTGGACACACTTTCACGTATAAAGTCTATTTCTAGTAGCCACTCAAATAATGCTAAGAGTGGTACATTTATCTTTCATAGAGTGTGTTTTTGTATTTAGAAAGGAGCGGGAGAACAGCCAGGGGTGGCAAAAAAAAACCCGTACTCAACGGGGAAACCCGAAACCCGAATTTTTGGGCCGGGTTTTGGGTCCGGGTCTAGGGTCGGGTATGGGGATGGTTTTAAATTTCTTTGCGGGGAATTTAGATAAAAATCTGCATATCCGACCCGTATGCCTGAAACCCTGCCCAAACCCCTATACCCAGCCCGTATATATTACATTACTTAATAATAACTTTTCTATTTTCAATGAGTATTAAAAAGTATGAAATGTTAATTGGGCTAACACGTGCTAGTTTAAGTGAAATCACATAAATATTTGTAGTAAGTAAATGAATTTCAAAAACAAAATTAAATTAACGGGTCCCCGATTACCTGTGAGGAAACCCGTTACCTGACAGTTAGGAAGTAAACGGGGACTCATCGGGTCCAGGTCCGGGTTTGGGGCGGGAATTTTTAATCGGGTCCGAGTCTGGAATTACGTAAACCCGGCCCGTTACCATCCCTAAACATAGCTTCATCCAACTTTATGTAAAAGAGTTTTTATATTGAATGAAATCTTAATAAATAATAATAATAATAATAATAATAATGTTGAAGTAGAAGCGCTGCTTGAATTGAAGAAACACCTTAATGACCCTTTGAACTACTTACAAGATTCATGGAATAATGATACGAGTAATAATGCTAAGAATTCCCCATGCAATTTTTATGGGGTTTTATGCGACAATCATACGGGTCGGGTCATTGAGATTTCTCTCAACTGGAAGTCCCTCTCAGGCAAGATTTCACCTTCTATCGGGTCCCTCCACAGCCTTAGATCTCTTGTGATCCCTTCCAATTATATCTCTGGTGACCTCCCTCCCTCCATCGCCAACTGTACCAATCTCAGGGTTTTAAACATTTCCGCTAATAACTTCACTGGTCAACTACCTGACTTTTCAAACCTCATCAACCTCCAGATCCTTGATATTTCAGATAACTATTTCAACCGTCATTTCCCCAATTGGGTCGGAAACTTGACGTCTTTAACATCACTTGGTCTGGGTGATAACAATTATGAAGACGGGGTTATACCTGATAGTATTGGTAATTTGAAAAACCTCACATGGCTTTATCTCAGAGGTTCTCAACGAACCGGACAAATACCGAATTCTATTTTTCATAATCTTAGACAGTTACAAACACTTGATCTTGCTGCCAACAAAATATCCGGTGACTTCCCTCTTGGAATCACCAATCTTAAAAACCTCTGGAAAATAGAGCTTTTCGGGAACCAGCTGACAGGGGTAATCCCACCCCAGCTTGCTCAGCTAAACCTCTTGCAAGAATTTGATATTTCTGCCAACCAGATGCACGGCCAACTCCCTACGGACATTGGTAACATGAAGAATTTGACTGTTTTCCAGTGCTTTATGAATCATTTCTCAGGCCAACTTCCTCCCGGATTCGGAGACATGCAACATCTCAAAGGCTTTTCCATTTACCGTAATAATTTCTCCGGGAATTTCCCTCAAAATTTTGCAAAGTTTGCTCCTCTTGTTGAAATCGACATTTCTGAAAATAACTTCTCGGGTGGGTTCCCCAAGTTCTTGTGTGGCCGAGGCTTGTTGGAGAAGTTGTTGGCTCTTGGAAATTATTTTTCTGGTGAATTCCCAGAGAATTACGCCAAATGCAAAACTTTATTGAGGTTGAGAGTGAGTCAGAATCAGTTATCCGGAAAAATCCCACAAGGGTTGTGGGCTTTGCCTTTTGTATACTTGATAGATTTAAGCGATAACAATTTCAGCGGTGAAATGTCTCCTACTATCGGAGCTTCCACCAGCTTGACGCAATTGTTACTGTTTGATAATAGTTTTACAGGTGTGATCCCATCTCAAGTCGGGCAACTGATTCGTCTTGAGAAGCTTGATTTATCAAACAACAAATTCTCAGGCAAGATCCCATCCGAATTTCAGGATGTTAAGCAGTTATCTTTCTTGCACCTCCAAAACAACCTGCTTTCGGGTTCCATTCCTGTTGAATTGGGCAAATGTGACAAGCTAGTCGACTTAAATCTGGCACGGAATTTTTTAACCGGAAAAATTCCAGACACTTTGGGGGATATTTCATGGCTAAATACTCTTAATTTGTCGCGGAATCTCTTGTCAGGCGTAATCCCAGACAACCTCAGGCGTTTAAGATTAAGCTCCATTGATCTTTCGGTTAATCGTTTGTCTGGAATTATTCCATCTGATCTTCTAAATATAGGAGGAAACTATGCTTTTGCTGGAAACCAAAAACTGTGTGTCAACGGTAACTATTATTCTAGGAGGAAAGTGAATTTGGGTTTGGATGTTTGTGAGACTACTAAACATCATCGTCACCAAGTTAACAAAACCAAACTAGTTTTGTTTTGTATAATACTATTCAGTTTGATGGTAGTCTTAGGAGGATTGATGTATGTGCGTTTCAAGGCGCTCCATAATAAAACTGTCAGTAAACATGGGTTATTTGACGATGAGAAAGGACCCAAGTGGAAACTCGAAAATTTCCACCAAATCGAATTTGATGCCGATGAACTATGTGATTTGGACGAAAGAAACTTGATTGGAGTTGGAGGTACCGGAAAAGTCTACCGTGTTGACTTGAAAAAGTCAGGGCTAACAGTCGCAGTAAAGCAGATTTGGAATAGGAAGCAGGGGAATAAGGTGCAAGTTATCACTACCGAAATCGGGATCCTTGGTAAGATTCGGCATCGGAATATACTCAAACTTTATGCTTGTTTAGTGAAAGGGGGTTCAAGCTTTTTGGTTTTTGAGCATATGTTTAATGGGAACCTATACGAGGCTTTGGTCCGGGTGTTTAAGAATGGGCAGCCCGAGTTGGATTGGTTTCAGAGGTATAAGATAGCTATCGGGGCTGCAAAAGGGATTGCTTACCTGCACCATGATTGTACTCCGACTATTTTACATCGAGATATCAAATCAAGCAACATTTTGCTCGATAAAGATTTTGAACCCAAGATTGCTGATTTCGGGGTGGCGAGGATGACTAACGAGGAATGTTTAGGGTCGGACACCAACTGCTTCGTGGGTACTCATGGTTATATTGCTCCTGGTGAGTTTTGTGTCCGAAGATAGCATGCTGCTTCTTTTTTATTGTACAAGTATATTAAGAATGTGTAGTAAACTGGTATTTGATCCATTTTGTTTTGCAGAGTTGGCCTATACAGTCAAAGTGACCGAAAAGAGTGATGTTTATAGCTTCGGGGTGGTGTTACTTGAACTTGTGACGGGAAAAAGAGCTATCGAACAGGAATATGGTGAAGGAAAGGACATAGTGTATTGGGTTTTGTGTAACATTAACGACAGCGAAAACATCCTTAAACTTCTTGATCCTAAGTTAATAAGTATTTCCGATGACATAGACAGTGATTTAGCGGATGACATGAAAAAGGTGTTGAAGATCGCTTTGCTTTGTACCTCGAAGCTCCCAAATCTAAGGCCTAGCATGAGAGAGGTTGTCAAAATGCTCACCGATGCCGAGCCTTGCAATGGTATGCAATTGAGAGATGATCGTGACAAGTTTGCAAAGCTTTTGTTCTAATCGTATTTTCAATTTCCCTCTTGAAACCCTGAGAGAAGTTCCGGTCGATGAACCAACACTTTTTCTTATTGTATGTCTATAGATTGTATTTTATCTTCCAGCTTGGTTTTTCTTGTATACCATTTGTAGTTTTGAGCATGTAATATTGAATTAATACCAATCATAAGATTGGGAGGGTGTTTCTTGTTGTAAAATTGTATGAAAACTTCTAAGGTTATGAAATTAAATTTGTCAAGACAAGTAAATAAATCGGACTCTTTTTTTTTTGGTATAAATTAAATAGGGAAAATTACATAAAAAGGTAACCTATTTACCTAAAATTCCTAATTTAGGTAATCTATTTTGTTTTCATCTATT